>JAKSZT010027144.1:1755452-1863054 GCA_026826555.1 Tolypeutes matacus | reverse complement strand
TGTGGGATGTGGTGGGAGGTGTGGGAGGTGGGCAACATGGGAATCCCAGTGGGTTCCGTGTAATATTTTAGGTAATCTAAGCACCTCTTAAAATATATGTATATATATATATATAAATAACATTTTTGTAAGCAAATACACATATATGCATATATATTTATATATCATTTTGCAAATGTTTGTATGTATTGTGAGAATTTTGATTTTTACCCATAATAAAAAAAAATAAATAAATAAAATAAAAAAATAAAAAAATAAAAAAAATAAAAATCATTGGGATTTTAGAATTTGCACACCCACGTTGAGCCATGGATAATAGTTACTAGTCAAGTTTCAGAACTACTCTGGCAAATTAAAAAAAAATGAATCACAATTCAATTTTCTGCTGGAGGTATATGTATGGGACAACTGTAAGGAGTTATGCCCCTTTATTTTCAAAGGTCATGTTTTCTACTCTAGATTTCAAGTTTATAAGTTCATGTGTGACTGATGTGTATCACTAAAAATATGTATTAAGAGAAAGGATTGTGAGAGGCAAAACATAAAGGTTTGGATTAATTATTTCTCTACAGCGGGCTTCCTTTTGTGTTACTTCATTGTTAGAGGCTATAATCATGCATGCATAAAATGGAGGGAGGTACCCTCTGCTTGATGGATTAGGTCCTTGACTTTTATGGACTGTTCCTCTCCCTCATGATATCTTGTAAACATTTGGGTTGCTCTTTGTCACCTTGTGAAACTTACAAGTGCCCTTTTCTCTTCTGCATATTGGCAATATCTTTCATAGGCCATAGGAGAAATTTGGAGCCAGGGAGCTATTTTTACTCTGAATTCCTGGGGTTTTTTTTTTTGTGTATATGTGGGCTCTGTTTCTCTGTAAGAAGGAGTTTGATTTTATTTCCAATAGTTTTTCTCTACAGTGGAGAACAGCCCAATGATGTCCAGAAGAACAGGAATGGTTTCCTTGAATGAAAATCCAGAGTCTACTAAACATTCAGTAAACAATCCTGAAATCATGGATAAAGATCTACATTGAATTATCGATTTACATACAATTCCTTTTAATATTAACATTTCTTTCAATTTAATATCCGTTTCAGTTCATAATTTTAAAATAAAGACCTTTTCAAAAGCTTTAAAAAAGCCATTCTTTGTGCACATGATGTAGTATGGTATCACATAACATTAAGTATGATACATAAACAAATAAAGTTGTTCAAAGAGAGCCAGTAAAACACCTATATATGTCAGCATGAACAAATGGATTGAGTTGTGAATAATTAATTATTTTTTCTTCTGGTGTTCCTTTATTTACTATTATTATTACTTAGTTATTTAAAAGATTTAATAATGACTGATGAGATGAATGCACAGCACTCTGATTATACCAAGGACCAGGGAATGTACACATTGGATAAAAAACATTGGTTTAATATGTCTCAATAAAACAGATTTGTTTTAAAAATCATGGGGATGACAGAAATTGTACAAAAATGTTGAGCCTTGTATATTAGTTATTAGTCATGTATCAGAAATGCTCTGGCCAATTTTTAAAAATGAATCACAATTCAAGTTTATCTTGGAGATGGATCCATTGTAAAGTGTTATACCCCTTTATTTCTAAGGTTGTGATTTCTGCTCTAAACGTCAAGTTTATATTTGTTCATGTATGACTGCTTTACATCACTAAATATATATATTAAGAGAAAAAAGTGGTGGGATACAGATATGAAGTGTTGGAATTACCTATTTCTCTAAATTTGTCTTCCTTTTGTGTTTCTTCATTGTTGGAGGTTATAATCACATATGCAATAGAATGGAGTGTGGTACACTCTGCCTGATGGATTAGGTCCTTAGCTTTTAAGAGCCATTACTCTCCCCCATGATATCTTGTAAGCATTTGAGTCACTCTTTGTTACCTTGTGGTCCCTACATGTCCATTTTTCTATTCTGGCTATTGCTAAGGTCCTTCCTAAGCCATAGGAGAAATTTGGAGCATAGGAGCTATTTTTACACTGAATTCCTGGGATTTCATTTGTGTAAATGGGGGTTCTGTTTCTTTGTAAGAATGAGTTTGAATTTATTTCCAATACTTTCTTAAAAAGTACAATATATCATAAGAGCAGGTATTTACATATTGATACTGGCATCAAAATCTCTCTGCACTCTACAACAGCGCAATAATGTCAAGAAAATCAGGAATGCTTTCGTTGAAACAAAATCTGGAGCTTTCTAAACATTCTGTAAATGATCGTGAAATCATGGAAAGAGATTTCCTCTGAATTATTGATTTAAAATTGTGATTATTCCTAAATTGAGGAATCACTGAGAGGTAATTCTTGTCCTCCCATTATTATTCTCCAAGTTAGAGTAGTTTCATATTATTTCAATAATTATTAGGAAGGATATCTTGCCCAAAAATTTATGTAAAATATGCCTGCCTCATGAACTCTTCTCTTTGAAGCCTCTTATTTTTAAAGAGTTTACTATTTATAAGGCTAAAACCTTTCATTTCCAATTAGCATTGACAGGGTATGTGGAAAAATTCATTCTGTCTAAGTAAAGATTCAATTGTAGACAAAAATAAATAATTAACCCTTCTTTTCAAGTCTGTATTTTACTGAGGACTTCAATTTTTTTCTTCATTTTAAATACAGCGAATTGTTGTATGAGGGAATAGCGTCACCCTAATCTGAATTATATCTAATTATCACATGAGTTGGCCACATTCTTGTTTTTCTTAATATGTATTTCCTAAAAGAATCTGTAAACTCAAAATAACATTAATGCACCCGGTCAGAATATTCAAACCACACTCCTCCAGCATCCACCACATGTGGTCAGATATTTCTTACATATCATGATAAAATATCATGGGATTGTTTCCACCAGCCAGTGACCATACTTTATGTTTAAAAAACACTTTCATACTGTTCCTTCAACATGTCTGGATGGTTGATTGTATATGCTGTGATTATTATGGTGAAGACTCTTTTGTTTTCAAATTTTCCACATAGTCCTGAGTTGTCTAGTGGATTTTTTCTTTCACATACACTTTTCAACCAGCACTGTGCCACACTGCAAAAGAGAATTAGAGCTTGGTTTCTTTCTTCCTTGATTCCATTGTCTCCTCTTTCTTTTCTATTTTTAGCAGTCCCTTCTCTCCTGCTGCTGTCTTTTCCAAAAAACCCATTCTCCATGCCCCAAATCTCCAAATAATTAATGTGCAGTATTGTTTGTGCCTCACCCAGGTAAGGTCCCTGCTTTGGAGGAGAAGAAAGAAGACAAGCCAGGACAGTTCCTAGGAACCAACTCGTGGCCATTTTTCCTGGGTCAGCAATGGCAAGAAGACCATGATTTTAGTGTGCCAGTCTCCACCCCTGGGAGCCCTTTTGGAATCCACTGCAAATGTTTGATTTCATGTTATTTGGAAAGGTTATCCATTGCCCTAATCTTGGATCTTTCTGGTGGCTAGTGAATTTTGATAATGTTGGTTGTTCATTGAGATGACAATAATTTCTCAATCTATTCTAATTTCTTCCTCTCCCCTTTGATTTCATTGCTCTGGGGATTGTTGGATGGAAATACTATGGTTTTACAAGTGATAATGTATGTGTGGTCATTTAGGCCCAGTGAGGTGTGTGCAATTTCCAAAGAGGATATTTTTTTCACAGAAAGAATGATTGTGTCAATGGAAATTGCACGATAAAACAAAAATTTATTTCACTCCTAGAGATTATATTAAATCTAACATAACCTACACTTCTTTTTGAAATTAACATTCTTTTTCAATCTAATATATTTTTCATTTCATAATTTTAAAATAAATACCTTTTCAACAGCCTTAAAAAGCCATTCATTGTTCACTTTGTCCACAGGATATAGGATGGGATCACATAACAATAAACCTGATAGATAAACAAAATATTTTTTTTCAAGGAAAGCCAGAAAAACACCTATGCATGTCAGTGTCAACACATGGATTGAGATATGAATAATTTTTTATCTATTCTTCTGTTTTTTTTTAATTTATTATACTTATTATAGACCTATTGAAAATGTTTAATAATGATTGAAGAGATAAATGCACACAGATGTGAATACTAGGGAATGTGCACATTGGTAAAAAAGATACTGGTTTAATATGTCTCAATAAATCAGATTTGGGATTTTTTAATTGTTTTGTATGTGGGTAAATATCAAAATTTTGCAATACAAACCAATATTTGTAAAATGATACATAAATATATATGCATATATGTGTGTATTAGTCAGCCAAAGCTGTGCTAATGTGAAATACCAAAAATGGATTGGTTTTTATAACTGTTTTTATTTTGGGTAGAAGTCCACAGATACCAGGCCATAAAGAATTAAGTTTTTCTAACCAAAGTTCATTGCCACGTGTTGTAGTAAGACAGCTGCCGATGTTTGTGAGGGTTCTGGCTTCTTGTGTTCCTCTCTTCCCAGGGCTGTGTTTCTCTCTTGGCTTAGCTCTTCTGGTTCCTCCACAAGGTCAGCTGTAGACTATCAGGCAAATGGCTCACTTCTCTCCTTCTGGGGCCTTTTCTCCAACATCAAAACTGCTTCTCAAAAACTGCTTCAACTCTGTTCTTTTCTTTGCCTTTTATATTTCATTCCCCACACACCAAGGGATGGGGCTCAATGCCCTACTGACATGGCCCAGTAAACGACCTAATCATAACTTAATCATGCCCAGATTAACAAATCAGTTTACAAGCATGAACCAATTATATTTTTGGAATTCATAATTATATCAACCTACACAACTACAACACTCCAAACTCTGAATTCCAAAAATACATTACAATATTCAAATAACTTTAAATAAGTAACAATTTAAGTATAAAATCATATCATAATCAGTTTATAGAAGTACAGTTTGTCTTAGGGCAAAGGCCTTCCTGCTATAGACCTCCAAACCTTACAAAACCATTGAACTGCTTCCAATACACAAATGGAAAGACAAGTGATAAACATTTTCAATATCATAAGGAGAAATTGAGATGTTAAACATAAGTCATGAATCCTCTACAAGTCAGTAAACCTGCAGGGCATCCTCCTTTCAATTTCAAAGTCTGAGAGTCATTCTTAAGATGGTTTCTTCTCCTTGGGGCCCCACGGGAACCCACTATTTCCACAGGCTTGCCCAACGGCCATTTTCTTGCTATCACCCTCATCAAGCATCTGGGTGTTGACAAAGTTCCACACCTCACCCTCCAAGAGTGTTGAGGTGATTGCAACATCTTACCAAAATCTTGGGGTTGGAGTCTTAACCTCCCTAATACAGTGAGGTGAAGACACATTCTCCCTAACTTTGGCATACAGGTTCAACACTCTCAGAGCAATGAGTTGACCACCTTGCCTTCCCTAACACTTGGCATGCAGGATCAACCCTTTCAGAGCAGTGGGTTGACCACCTGACCTTCTCTAATTCATGGGGGAGAGGTACACCCCTCTCAGAACTATGGGGTGTTGACCTTAACTGCCCTAATCTTTGAGGAATGTGCTCCAGCCTCCCTGCATCCTGGGGTGGCAAAACTCTCCCAGAACATTGGGTGGGGACATCCACCCTCTTCAACTGCTGGGGAAAGCTCACCCTCTCTGTACATATGGGTGGGTTTCCCCTCTTGTCCCAAGGAGATTTCTTAATCCCAGATCTCTGTTTCCATGATTTTATTCTTAAAGCTATTTCTCCTTCAATCTCTCCTTTCCATGTCCTCTTTTGTCCAAGCTGTCAGTGGCTTTGTTCATAGAGCTATTTCAAAAACTTTGTTGGTTTAGCATGCAGGAAGCAGGGGTCCAAGATATCAGACAGTATGTCTTTCCACAATTCTTTCTGAAGTAATGGCATCTTCAATTCTGATTTACAAGTTACAAGTTTAGTTAAGTTTTCAAATAGGGCATTTTCATCTGGGAATTTGATTTCCACAAATTTGGAAGTTCTGGAATCAGTTTCTGTTTTCTTTGTGCCCAAAAGTTCAGTCATTAGTGTATTTCGCTCATCTAGTATTTTGCTATAAGCTACAAGGAGAAGCCAAACCACATTCTCCAAGTTTTCCTTGGAAAGTTCTTCAGCTAAATGCTCTGGTTTGCCATTTTCAAATTCTGTCTTCCATATAACACCAGGAATTAATCTTGCTAAGTTTTCTGCAACTTTAAAACATAGATCACCTTTCTTCCAGATTCCAATAACAGTTTCATCATTTATTTCTAAGGCATCATAGAAAGCCTCTTTAGTGTCCATATTACTATCAACTGTCTCTTCAAAGTGTTTTAGGAATTTTCCATAAAGCATTTCACAATTCCTTCAAAAAATACCCCTTATCCATTGATAAAACCATTACGACATTTTGGTAATTACAAAAGCACTTCCCCACTCCTCGGTACCAAATTATGTATTAGTCAGCCAAAGGGGTGTTAATGTGAAATAACAAAAATATATTAGTCTTTATAGAGGGTGTTTATTTGGGGTAGAAGTCCACAGATACCGGGCCATAAAGAATTAAGTTTTTCTCACCAAAGTTCATAGCCATGTGTTGGAGTAAGACAGCCACTGACATTTGTGAGGGTTCTGGCTTCTTGTGTTCCTCTCTTCCCAGGGCTGCATTTCTCTCTGGGCTTAGCTATTCTGGTTCCTCCACAAGGTCAGTTGTAGAGTATCAGGCAAATGGCTCACTTCTCTCCTTCTGGGGCCTTTTCTCCTACATCAAAACTGCTTCTCAAAAACTGCTCCAACTCTGTTCTTTGCCTTGACTTTTATATTCGAATCCCCACCCACGAAGGGGTGGGGCTCAATGCCCTACAGATGTGGCCCAGCCAACGACCTAATCATAACTTAATCATGCCCAGATTAACAGATCAATTTACAAGCATGTTCCAATGATATTTTTGAAATTCATAATTACATCACACAACCCAACTGTAACAATGTACATTTGCATACATACATGTTATATATATATATATATAGTGCTTAGATTACCTAAATATTACACAGAAATTTCAGGGATTCCCATGTTCCCCACCTCCCACACCTCCCATAACTTTCCATATAAACATCTTTCATTAGTGTGGAACATCACCTGCAATGGATATACACATCCTGGGGCTTTGACACTAAGCATAGACAACAGCTCACATCATAGACCACACACCCTCCTACACATTTCTGCATGGTATATGTTGATGTAAAATGGCCTATATCTGTCACCACATCACTCAGGACAACCCCCAAGTCCTAAAAATGCCCCTGTATTACAACTGCCCTTCCCTTCCCTGCCCCAAAAGTGGCCACTGGCTCCACCTCACTGTTATAATTTCTTGCATTGCTTGAATCACAATATGTCTACTACAGAATATCATTAAGTTGACTCTAGTCCATAGCCCTTCCCCAATCCTGAGGGGACTGGGATGGTGATGTCCACTTCACCTCTGAGTGTGAGTGTGGTTATATCCCATGGATATGCTGGATGGGATTATCTTTCCTGAAGCTGCAGTCTCCCTCAATTCCCTTGGATGACTGTTGCCCATCATCGTCTCCTCAGGTGAATTGGTTGAATCCACTGTGCTGTAGAGTAGGAGTTGCAGCTCAACCGAGATTTCAGGCACAGCTGGCATATAGGTAGGACAGAGGCTCCAGTATCTGGAAGTACACATACAAACTCTTGCATCACATATAGGATTGAATAGAAGGGACTGATGTGCAGGGAGGACTTACTTGAATCCAACTCTGTCACTCTCAAGAGCACAGATTCCAAAGTAGAGTCCATTGTTAAGGTGTCAAACTCTGGGACTATCCCCTCTTATATAGGACCTGGGTGTCTCCAGAGCCCTCAGGATAACCTCTGTGTGGGTTGCTATCCACCTTGGTGTTCTTTGAGATCCTCCTAAAGTGTGTGTATTCCTTACTTCCGGGATGAACTCCTGACTGTATTTGAAGTCTCTTAGCCACTTGAACTCATTTGTCTTTACATTTTCCCCCTTTTATTCAAGGTCTTTTTCCAGTCATGTTGCCAGTTGAGACTTGATATTAATCCCTCATTGCCAGGGAGGCTCATCCCCAGGAGCCATGCCCCATGATGGGGGTAAGGTAATGCATTCATATACTGAGTTTGGCTTAGAGAGAGGCCACATTTGAGCAACAAGGAGGCTCTCAGGTGGAAACCATTAGGCACCCCACAAAAGTAGGCTAAATTTCAATTACAAGAGCAAAGACTCATAAGGCTAGTCATCAATAACTAGAACCCATCAGTGGACCATCCTTTTTTTGCCAGACACTGCCCCTGAACTCAGTGGACAGTTGCTGCTCCCTTGGAGAATGTGGCAGAGCTCTCCAAGCTGGGAATACAGATCCCCTCATATATTCAGTGATTGTCTACCCACTGTGACCATGCCCCATCCTTTCATCATTTGAACAATTTTATATAGCTTTCATGTATATTCAGATGAACTAACTCCCATGAATCCCCCATCCCAGGCACCCCCACCAATGATTATCTGCAGCCACCATTGTAACACTTCTGTGATCTAAACTTTCCTTGAACATGAACACCATATAGTAGTCAAATACAATTAATAGAGAAAAGCAATAATAATTATAAGCTTAAATGCAAAAGATAAAATACAAAGAAACTCAGAAGAAAATAAAAGCTAAAAATAAAATATAATTAGCGGATTGGGACTTCAAAAAATCGGAAAAAACAAAAAAATTCTTTTAAAAATTTATTATTTTTCCTTTATTTCCTCATATTTCTTTATTTATGGTAATTCTCATAGAACTATTGAAAAGGTTTAATAATCATTGGAGAGATGAATGCACACCACTGTGAATATACCAAGGACTAAGTAATGTACACATTGGATAAAAAATAATTTGGTTTAATATGTCTCAATAAAACTGATTTGAATTAAACATCATGGGGATGTCAGGAATTGTACACCCAGGTTGATCCATGGATAATACTTATCATTTGTATGTCAGAAATGCTCTGACCAATTTTTAAAAATGAATCACAATTCAAATTTCTGCTGAAGATTTGTGTATGGGACAATTGTAAAGTGTTATGCCCCTTTATTGTGTAAGGATGTGATTTATGCTCTAGAGTTCATGTTTACGTATGATCATATATGATGGATATACATCATTAAAAATATATATTAAGGGAAATAGGATTGTGAGAGACAAATATGAAGTTTTGCAATGATCTATTTCTCTAAATTGGTCTTCATTTTGTGTTTCTTTATTGATGGAGGCTATAAATACCGAGCATAAAATGGAGGGCAGTACAGTCTGCTTGATGGATTAGGTCAATCACATTTATGAACCTTTCCTCTCCCCCATGATATTTTGTAAACATTTGAGTCACTCTTTACCACCTTGTGGACCATATAAGTCCCTTTTTCTCTCCAGAGTGTTGGCAAGATCCTTCATATGCCATAGGAGATATTTGGAGCCAGAGGGCTATTTGTACTCTGAGTTCTTGTGTTTTATTCCTGTATATATAGATTCTGCTTCTTTTTAGAATGAGTTTGATTTTGTTTCCAATAGATTCTAAATTTTTTTAATATGTCATAAGAGCAGGTATTTGTATATGGACACCTGCATCACAGTCTCTCTTCACTCAAGAATAGTCCAATGATGTCCAGAAAATCTGTAATAATTTCCTTGAAACAAAATCTGGAGCTTTCTATACATTCAGTAAACAATCATGAAATCATAGTAAAAGATCTCCGCTGAATTACCAATTTATCTACACTCCCCTTTAAAATTAACGTTTTCTTTCTATCTAAAATCTGATTTAGTTCATAATTTGAAAACAAAGACTTTTTCAACAGCTTTAAAAAACCAATTCATTGTTCATTTTGTCCACATGATTTAGTATGATATCACGTATTAATAAAACCTATCGATAAACAAAAATGTTTGCTCAAGTATGGCCAGAAAAACACCTATGCATGACAGTGTCAACAAAGGGCTTGATAGGTGAATAATTTCTTCTTTGTTATTCTGGTTTTTCTTTATTTATTATAATTATTATAGAGATGTGGAAAACATTTAATAATGATTAAAGTGATGAATCCACACCTCTGTGTATATACCAAGGACCAGGGAAGGTACACATTGGATAAATAAGATATTGGTTTAGTATGTCTCAATGAAACAGATTAATTTTTAAAATCATGGGAATGTCAGGAATTGTACATTCAAGTAGAGCCATGGAACATAGTTAGTAGTCGTGTTTGAAACATGGGCTGGCGAAGTTGAAAAAAATGAATCAAAATTCATGTTCCTTGTGAAGATGTGTGTAGGGGACACCTGTAAGGTGTTATACCCATATATGTTCTACAGTCATGCTTTCTGCTCTAGATATCTAGTTTATGTTTGTTCATGTATAATTGATATCCAACACAAAAAATATATATGAAGATAAAGAGGGTGGTGAGAGACAAATATGAAACTTTGGAACTACCTATTTCTCTAAAGTGGTCTTCTTTTTGTGAGTCTTCATTTTTGGAGGCTAGAATCACGCATGCATATAATGGAGGGTGTTTCACTGTGCTTGATGTATTAAGTACGTGACTTTTTAGAACCATTCCTCTCCCCCATGATATCTTCTATACAGTTGAGTCACTCTTTGTCACCTTTTAAGCCTGCAAGTCCCTTTTTTCTTCTGGGTGTTGGCAATGTCCTTCAAAAGCCATAGTAGAAATTTGGAAGTTGGGAGTTATTTGTACTCTGAGTACCTGGATTTTCATTTGTGTATATGTCACTTCGGTTTCTTTGAAGAATGAGTGTGATTTTCTTTCCAACTCTTTTTTAAAAATTACAGTATGTCATAAGAATAGGTATTTATATATGGACACTTGCATCACAATCTCTCTACACTCGAGAGCATCCCTATGATGTCCAGAAAGTCAGGAATGGTTTACTTGAAACAAAATACGAAGACTTCTAAACATTCAGTAAACAATCATGACATCATTGAAAAACATCTCCTCTGAATTATCGAGTTAAAATTGTGATTATTCAAAATTTGAGGAATCACTGAGAAGAATTTCTTGTCTTCCAATTTTTATTCCCCAAGTTAGTGTTGTTTAAAATTATTTCAATAACTATTAGGAAGAAAACGCAGTCCTAAAATTTATGTAAAATATACATACCTTTTGAAGTCTTCTTTTTGAAGCCTCTTATTTTTTAAAGAGTTTTCTATTTATAAGGGCTAAATCCTTTCATTTCCAATTAGCCTGCACAGGGTATATGGGAAAATTCTCTCTGTCTATGTAAAGATTTATTTGTAGAGAAAAATAGATAATTAACCATTCTTTAAAATCATTCTGTTAGCGAGGACTTAAAATTTTTTATCTTAACTTTAAATACACCTATTTGGTGTATGATGGAATATCGTCGACCTCATCTAATTTTTATCTAATTTCGACCACCAATGGGCCACATTCTTGTGTTTCTTATTATGTATTTATTAACAGAAACTCTTACCTAAAAAAAATTATGTAGGTGGTCAGAATACTCAAAAGATTTCCTCAAGCATCGCATGACATGTGGTGCTATATTTCTTACAGATCATGGTAAAATGTCATGGCATTGTTTTCACCAGCCAGTGACCATACTTTATGTTTAAAACACACTTTAATACCCTGACTTCAACATGTCTGTATACTTGGTTGTATATGGTGTCTGTGTATTGAAGACTTTTGTGTTTTTATTTATTCCACAGAGTCCTGTGTTGGCTAGTGCATTTTTTCTTTCACTTCTTATTTTCAACCAAAAATGCACAGCACTGCAAAAGAGAATTAGAGCTTGATTTCTTTCTTCCAGGATCCCATTATTCTCCTCTTCCTTTTCTATTTTTAGCAGAGCTTTCTTCCCCCTGCTCTTTTCCAAAAAGCCCTTTCTCCATGCGTCCGACCCCAATAATTAGTCTGCAAAATAGTTTCTGCAGCACGGAGCCAAGGTTCCTGCTTTGGAGGAGCAGAAAGAAGACAAGCCAGGACAGTTGCTAGGAAACGTCTCATGGCCATTTTTACTGGGTCAGCAATGGCAAGGTGACCATGATTTTAGTATGCCAGGCTCCACCCCTGGGTGTCCTTTTGGAATCCATGGCAAAAGTTTGATTTGATGTTACTTGGAAAGGTTATCCATTGCCCTAATCTGGGATGTATCTGGTGTCTGATGACTTTTGAAAATATTGGCCCTTCATTGAGATGACAATACTTTGTCATTGTATTCTAATTTCTTCCTCTACCCTTGGATTCCATTGATCTGAGGATCACTGGTAGGAAATACTATGGTTTTCCTAGTGATCTTGTTATGTGTGCTAATTGAGGCCAATGAGCTGTGTGCAATTTCTAAAGAAGATATTTTTTACTCAGAAAGAATGAATAACTCAATGGAAAGTGCACGTTAAATGAAAAATTTATTAAACCCCTACAAATTATAATGTCCAAGTATCTTAAGGGGAATATAATTATTAGAATTTTGTTTAATTTATTTCCCTCACATCAGACTAAATATTTCCCTTTACATGTGTTTGTGCCATAATATCTCATTCTTATCATTGATTATATTAAATCTAACCAAACTTACACTCCCTGTTAAAATTAACATTCTCTTTCAATCTAATATGCATTTCAGTTCATAATGTTAAATTAAAGACCTTTTCAGCAGCTTGAAAAATTCCATTCATTGTTGTTTGTCTACATGATGTAGTATGGGATCACATATCAACAAAACTGATATATAAACAAAAAACGTTGTTCAAGGAAAGCCTGAAAAAACACCTATGTATGTTAGTGTCAGTGAATGGATTGAGAGGTGAATACTTTCTTATTTAGTCTTCTGGTATTTCTTTATTTATTATAATTTTACTAGAACTGTTGAAATGGTTTAATTATGACTGAAGAGATGAATGCACACCATTGTGACTATACCAAGGACCAGGGAATGTACACATTGGATAAAAAAGATGTTGGTTAAATATGTCTCAATTAAACACATTTGAATTAAAAATCGTGAGCATGTCAGGAATTGTACACCCAAGTGGAGCCATGGATAATACTTATTAGTCGTGTTTCAGTAATGCTCCAACCAATTTTTAAAAATGAATCACCACTCAAATTCCCACTGGAGATGTGTGTATGGGACCACTGTAACTTGTTATTCCCTTTTATTTTCTACTGTCATAATTTCTGCTTTAGACTTCGAGTTTATGTGTGTTCATGTATGATTGATATACATCACTAAAATTGTATATTAAGAGAAAGAGTGTGATTAGAGACAAATATGAAGCTGTGGAATTGCCTTTTTCTCTAAAGTTGTCTTCCTTTTTTGTTTCTTCATTATTGGAGGCTATAATCACGCGTGCATAGAATGGAGGGTGGTATAATTTGCTTGGGGATTAGGTCCTTGACTTTCATGAACCATTCCTCTCCCCCATGATATCATGTAATCATTTCAATCATTCTTTGTAATCTTGAGGACCTTATAATTCCCCTTTTCTATTCTGGGTGTTGAAAGGTCCTACAAAAGCCATAGGAGAAATTTGGAGGCTGGGAGGTATTTGTACTCTGAGTTCCTAGATTTTCATTTGTGTATATGTGGATTCTGTTTCTTTGTAAGAATGAGGTTGATTTTATTTCCAGTAATTTCTTAAAGATTACAATATGTCATAAGAACAGGTATTCATATATGGATACATGCATCACAATCTCTTTGCACTCGGGAATAGCCTAATGTTGTCCTGAAAATCAGGAAGTGTTTCCTTGAAACAAAATCTGGATCCTTCTAAATATTCACTAATCAATCATGAAATCATGGAAAAAGATCTCCACAGAATTATCAATTTACCTATGCTCCCTTTTAAAATTAACATTTTTCAATCTAATGTCCATTTCTATTTATAATTTTAAAATAAAGACCTTTTCAACAGCTTTAAGAAAACCATTCATTGTTCACTTTGTCCACATGATATAGTATGGGATCACAAATCAATAAAACTGATAGATAAACAAAATGTTTTTTTCATGAGAGCCAGAAAAACACCTATTTATGTCAGTGTCAAAAAATGGATTGAAAGGTGAATAATTTCTTCTTTATTCTTCTGGATTTTCTTTATTTATGTTAATTATTATAGAGTTTTTAAAAGGTTTAATAATGATTGAAGAGATGAAAGCACCCCACTGTGAATATACCAAGGACCAGATAATGTACACATTGCATAAAAGAGATATTGGTTTAATATGTCTCAATAAAACATTTTTTAAATATTGTGAGGATGTCAGGAACAGTACACCCAAGTTGAGCCATGGCTAATGGTTGTTAGTCATGTATCAGATGTGCTCTACCCAATTTTAAATAATGAGTCACAATTCAAGTGTCTGCTGCAGGTGGGAACAATGTAAGCTTTAATGCCCATTTATTTTCCAAGGTTGTGATTTCTGATCTAAACTTCAAGTTTATGTATGTTCATATATGCCTGACATGCATCACTAAAAGTACATATTAAGAGAAAGAAGTTGGTGAGAGATAAATATGAAGCTTTGGAATTACCTTTTTTTCTAAACTGGTCCTCCTGTTATGCTTCTTCATTGTTGGAGTCTATAGTCATGCATGCATAGAATGAAGGCCGGCACCTTCTGCTTAGTGGATTAGGTCCTTGACTTTTATGAAGCATTCATCTCCACCATGATACCTTGTAGACATTTGAAACACTCTTTGTCACATTCTGAACCCTACAATTCCCTTTTTCTCTTCTGGGTGTTGGTAAGGTACTTCATATGCCACAGGAGAAATTCGGAGCCTGGGAGTTATTTGTACACCGAGTTCTTGTGTTTTAATTTGTGTATATGTGGATTATTTTTCTTTGTAAGAATGAGTTTGAATTTATTTCCAAACTTTCTTAAAAATTACAATAAGTCATTAGGGCAGTTATTTATATATGGATAACTGCTTCACAATCTCTCAGCACTCGAGAACAGCCCAATGATTTCCAGAAAATCAGGAATGATTTCATTGAAACAAAACCCAGAACTTCTAAACATTCAGAAAACAATCATGAAGTCATGTAAAAAGATCTCCTCTCAATTATTGATTTAAATTGTGATTTTTCAAAAATGGAGAAATCTCTGAGAAGCATTTCTTGTCCTCGCATTATTATTCTCCAAGTTAGAGTAGATTCATATTATTTCAAAAACTATTCAGAAGAAAATGTAGTCCAAATATTTATGTAAAATATACCTGCCACACGAACTCTTGTTTTGAAGCCTCTTATTTTAAAGAGTTTACTATTTATAAGGGCTAAAAGCTTTCATTTCCAATTAGTGTTGACAGGGTATGTGGAAAAATTATTTTTGTCTAAATAAAGATTTATTTGTAGACAAAAATAGATAATTAACCCTTCTTTTAAAATCTGTAGTTTACCTAGGACTTAAATTTTTTCCTTAATTTTAAAGACTCCAAATTTGTATATGAGGGAATATCGTCATCCTAATGTGAATTATTTCTAATAATCACCTCCAATTGGCCACATTCTTTTTTTTTCTTAATATGTATTTCTTAAAATAATCTGTAAACTCAGAAAAACATTGATGCAGTGGGTCAGAATATTCAAATCACTTTCTTCCAACATCACTCCACATGTGGTGGAATATGTCTTTCAGATCATGATAAAATATCATGGAATTGTTTCCACCAGCCAGTGACCATACTTTATGTTTAAAACCCACTTTCATACCATGCCTTTAATCTGTCTGGATAGTTGGTTGTATGTGGTGTCACTGTATTGAAGACGCTTGTGTTTTAATTTTTCCCAAATTGTCCTGAGTTGGCTACTGATTTTTTTTTCACTTATAATTTTCAACCAGCACCGCAAAGCACTGAAAAAGAGATTTAGAGGTTGGTTTCTTTCTTCCAGGATTCCATTGTTCAATTCTTTCTTTTCTATTTTTAGCAGTGCCTTCTCTCCTGGTACTGTCTTTTTCCAAAACCCAATCTCCATGCCCCCAAGCTCCAAATAATTAGTTGACAGAATTTTTTTGCCCTGCACACAGCTACAGTTCCTGCTTTGGAGGAGCAGAAAGAAGACAAGCCAGGCCAATTTCCAGCAACCAACTCCTGGCCATTTTTCCTGGATCAGCAATGACAGGATGATCATGATTTCAGTCTGCCAGGCTCCAGCCCTGGGAGTCCTTTTGGAATCCAGTGCAAAATTTTGATTTCATATTACCTGGAAAAGTTACCCTTTGCCCTAAGCTGGGATGTATCTGGTGACTAGTGATCTTTGATAATGTTGGATCTTCATTGAGATGACAATACTTTCTCATTCTATTCTAATTTCTCCCTCTGCCCTTGGTTTCCATTGCTCTGAGGATCACTGGATGGAAATATTATGGTTTTCCTAGAGATCTTGTTATATGTGGTAATTTAGTCCAAGGAGGTGTGTGCAATTTCAAAGAGGACAGTTTTTACTCAGAAAGAATGAATGCCGCAATGAAATTGCACAATAACACAAAAATTTATTTCACTCCTAAAGATTATAATGTCCAAGTATTTTATGGGGAATATAGTAATTAGAATTTTGTTATTATTATTTCCCTAACATCAAACTAATTATTTTCCCTTATATGTATTGGTGCCATATTATCTCTGTCTTATGATTGATTATATTAACTCTAACCTAATAAACACTCCCTTTTATAATTAACATGCTCTTTCAATCTAATATCCTTTTCAGTTCATAATTTTATAATAAATACATTTTCACCAACTTTTAAAAAGCCATTCACTGTTCACGTCGTCCACATGATATAGGATGGGTTCACAAATCAATAAAAGTGATAGATAATCTAAAAAAGTTGTTCAAGGACAGCCAGAAAAAAACATATGAATGTCAGTGTAAACAAATGGGTTGATAGGTGAATAATTTCTTCTTTATTCTTCTGTTTCTCTTTAATTATTTTAATTATTACAGAACTATTTAAAAGGTTTAATAATGATTGAGGACAAGAATGTACACCAGTGTGAATATACCAAGGAGGAGGGAATGAACAAGTTGGATAAACAAGTTATTGGTTTAGTACATCTCAATAAAAGAGATTTGTTTTAAAAATCGTGGGAATGACAGGAATTTTACACACAAATTGAGCCATGGATACTAGCTTTTAGTTGTGTTTCAGAAATGCTCAGGCCAATTTTTAAAAATCATTCACAATTCAAATTTCTGCTGGAGATGGAACTACTGTAATGTGTTATACACCTTTATTTTCTAAGGTCATGATTTCTGTTCTAGACTTCAAGTTTATGTATGCTCAGGTATGATAGATATGCACCACTAAAAATATATATTAAGAGAAAGAGGGCAGTCAGAGACAGATATCAAACTTTGGAATTACCTATTTCCCTAAATTTTTCTTTTTGTGTCTGTTCTTCATATTTGGAGGCTATAATCACGTGTGCATAGAATGGAGGGCAGTACACTCGATTTGATGGACTATGCCATGGACTTTTATGAACCATTTCTCTCCCCCATGATATCGTGTAAACTTTTTTGTCACTCTTTGTAATCTTGTGGACACTACAAATCCTCTTTTCTCTTCTGGGCATTTGCAAGGTCCTTCATAAGCCATAGTAGAAATTTGGAGGCTGGGAGCTATTTATACCTGGATTTCCTGGATTTTGATTTGTGTATATATGGATTTTGTTTCTTTGTAAGTATGAATTTGATGTTATTTCCAATACTTTCTAAAAAATTACAATATGTCATAAAAGCAGTTATTTATATATGCATGTCTGCATCACAATCTCTCTGCACTTGAGATAAACCCAATGATGTACAGAAAATCAGGAATTGTTTCTTAGAAACAAAATCCAGAACCTGCACAAATCTCAGTAAATAATCATGAAATCTTTGAAAAACATATCCTCAGAATTATCAATTTATCTACACTGCCTTTTTAAATTGACATTTTCTTTCAATCTAATATTGGTTTAAGTTCATAATTTTAAAATAAAGACCTTTTCAACAGCTTTAAAAAAGCCATTCATAAATCACTTTTTCACATGATGTAATATGAGATCACATATCAATAAAACTGATAGAGAAACAAAAATTTGTAATGTTATTTAAAGCTTTTAAAAAGGTCTTTATTATATAATTATAAACTTAAACAGATATTCGATTGAAGAAAATGTTAATTTTAAAAGGAAAATAGGTAAATCTATAATTCTGAGGAGATCTTTTTCCATAATTTCATGATCATTTAATGAATGTTTAGAAGGCTCCAGAATTTGTTTCAAGGAAACAAATCTTTTTTTTCTGGACTATATTGATCTTTTCTCAAGTGCAGAGAGATTGTGATGCAAGTATCCATATATAAATACCAGCTCTTGTTACATTATGTAATTTCTTAAAAAGTATTGGATATAAAATCAAACTCATTCTTATAAAGAAACAGAATCCACATATATACAAAGGAAAACACAGGGATTCAAAACAAATAGCTCCCAGCTTCCAAATATCTGGTATGGCTTATGAAGGACCCTGCCAACACCCAGAAGAGGAAAAGGGACATTGTATGATCCACAAGGTGACAGAGAGTGACCCCAATATTTACAAGATATCATGGTGGAGAGGAATCATACATAAAAGTTAAGGACATAATACATCAAGCAGAGTGTACCACCCTCCATTCTATGCATGCATGACTATAGCTTCAAGCTTCTTATTTGTCAATCACCACCCTCCTTCTCTTAATAAATATATTTTTAGTGATGCATATATGTCATACATGAGCATAAAAAAACTTGAAATCCAGAGCATAAATCACAACCTTAGAAAATATAGGGGCAGAAGAAGTTACATATATGTGGATTTTGTTTCTTTGTTAGAACGATTTTGATTTTACTTACAGTATTTTCTTAAAAATTACATTATGTCATAATAGCAGGAATTTATATATGGATCCCTGTATCACAATTTCTCTGGACTCAGAAACAGCCGATATATGTCCAGAAAATCAAGAATGGTTTACTGGAAACAAAATACAGGACCTTCTAAACATTCAGAAATCAATCGTAAAGTCATAGAAAAAAATCTCCTGAAAATTATGGATTTACCTCTTTCCCTTTTAAAATTCACATTTTCTGTTAAAATAATATCCATTACAGTTCATAATTTTAAAATAAAGAACATTTGCACAACGTTAAAAAAGCCATTCATTGTTCTCTTTGTCCACATGATGTAATATGGGATCACATATCAATAAATCTGATAGATAAACAAAAATGATTTTCAAGGACAGCCAGAAAAACACCTATGTATGTCAGTGTCAACAAATGGATTCAGAGATGAAAAATTACTTATTTATTCTTCTGGCATTTCTGTATTTATTATAATTATTTTAGAGCTATTGAAAAGATTTAATAATGATTGAAGTGATGAATGCACACCACTGTGAATATACCAAGGATCATAGAATGTACATCTTGGATAAAAAAAATATTGATTTCATATGTATAAATAAAATATATTTTTTTAAAAAAATCGTGTGGATGTCAGTAATTGTACACCCAGTAGAGCCATGGATAATAGTTATTTGTCATGTTTCACAAATGCTCTGGGCAATTTTTAAAATGCATCACAATTGAGGTTTCTCCTGGAGATGGGACCACTGCAAGGTGTTATGCCCCTTAATTTTCTAAGGTTGTGATTTCTGCTCTAGACTTCAAATTTATGTAAGTTCATGTGTGATTGATATACATCAATAAAAATATATATTAAAAGAAAGAGGGTGGTGAGAGACAAATTTGAAGCTTTGGAATTAACTATTTCTCTAAAGTGATCTTCGTTTTGGGTTTAATCATGGGTGGAGTTTGTAATCAACCGTACATAGAATGGAGGCCGTTACACTGTGCTTGAAGGATTAGGTCCTTGACTTTTATGAACCTTTCATCTCCTCCATGGTATCTTGTAAACCACTGAGTCACTCTTTGTCACCTTGTGGACCCCTCAGTTCCCTTTTCTCTTCTTGGTGTTTTCAAGAATCTTCATAAGCCTTTTGAGAAATTTGGAGGCTGGGGGCTATTTGTACTCTGAGTTCCTGGTTTTTTATTTATCTATATGTGGATTCTGTTTCTTTGTCATAATGAGTTTGATTTCCAATACATTCTAAAAAATTACAATATGTCATAAGAGCAGGTATTTATATATGGATACCTGCACCACAATCTCTCTGCATTCGTGAACAGTCCAATGATGTCCAGAAAACCAGGAATGTTTTCCTTGAAATAAAATCCAGAGCCTTCTAAACATTCAGTAAACAATTGTAAAATCATGTAAAAAGATCTCCTCAGAATTATCGATTTACCTACATTGCCTTTTAAAATTAACATTTTATTTAAATCTGTTAACTGTTTCAATTCATAATTTTAAAATAAACACCTTTCAACAGATTTATAAAAACCATTCATTGTTAACAGTGTGCACATGATGTATTATGGGATCACATACCAATAAACTGACAGATAATCAAAAAAAAGTTGTTCAAGGACTGCCCGGAAAACACCTATGTTTGTCAGCTTCAACAAATAGATTGAGAGGTATATAATTTCTTATTTATTTTTCTGTAATTTCTTTTTTCATTATAATTATTATAGAACTATTGAAAATGTTTAATAATGATTGAAGAGATGAATGCACACCACTGTGAATATACCAAGGACCAGTAAATGTATACATTGGATAAAAATGGTATTGATTTAATATGTCTCAATAAGACAGATTTGTTTTAAATTCGTGGTGATATCAAGAAGTGTACACCCAAGTGGAACCATGGATAATAGCTATTACTCGTGTTTCAGAAATACTCTGGCCAATTTTTAAAATGAATCACAATTCAAGTTTCTGCTGGAGATGTGTTTCTGGGAACAGTGTAAGGTGATATGCTCCTTTATTTTCTAAGGTAGCTATTTCTGCTCTGAACTTCAAGATTATTTATGTTCATGTATGACTGATATGCATTACAAATATATATATATATATTAAAATAAAGAGAGTGCTGAGAGACAAACATGAAGATTTGGAATTACCTATTATTCTAAAGTGGTCTTCCTTTTGTGTTTCTTCATTGATGGGGTCTAAAATCACATGTGCATAGAAAGGGGGGTGGTACATTCTGCTTGATGTATATGTTCCTTGACTTTTATGAAACATTCCTCTCTCACATGATATCTTGCAAATATTTGAGGCACTCCTTGTCACCTTGTGGACCCTACAAGTCCCTTTTTCCATTCTGGATTTTGCCAAGGTCCTCCATAAGACATGGGAGAAATTTTGAGACTGGGAACTACTTGTACTCTGAGTTCCTGGGTTTTCATTAGGCTATATGTGTATTCTGTTTCTTTGTTAGAATGAGTTTGATTTTATTTACAATATTTTCTGAAAAATTACAATATATCAATAGACAGGCATTTACATATGGATCCCTGTATCACAATATCTCTGCACTCGGGAACAGCCCAACAATGCCCAGAAAATCAGTTATCATTTAATTGAAACAAAATCCGGAACCTTCTAAACATTTATTAAATGATCGTGAAATCATGGAAAAAGATCTCCTCTGACTTATTGATTTACATACATTACCTTTTAAATTAACATTTTCTTTTCATCTAATATCCATTTCAGTTCATAATCTTAAAATAAAGACTTTTTCAAAACCTTTTAAAAAAGCCATTCATTGTTCACTTTGTGCACATGATGTAGTATGGAATCACATATCAATAAGACTGATAGATAAACCAAAAAAGTTGTTCAAGGACAGCCAGAAATTCACCTAAGTATGTCCGGGTTAACAAATCAATTGAGAGTTGAGTAATTTCTTCCTTGTACACCGAAGTAGAGCCATGGATAATAGTTATTAGTCATCTTTCAGAAATGCTCTGGCCAATTTTGAAAAATGAATCACAATTCACATTTCTGCTGGAGATGGGACCACTGTAAACTGTTATGCGCCCTTTTACCCTAAGATTGTAATTTCTGCTTAGTCTTCAAGTATATGTATCTTCATGTATGGCTGATATGCATCACTAAAAATAATTTATAAGAGAAATTGTGAGGTGAGAGTCAAATGCGAAGCTTTGGAATTACCTATTTGAGTTGATTTTAATTCCAATACTTTCTAAAAAATTACAATATATCATAAGAAAGGGTATTATATATGGATACCCACATCACAATCTCTCTAGACTCGAGAAAAGCCCAATGATGTCCTCCAAATCAGGAATGGTTTCATTGAATATGGAGCCTTCTAAACATTCAATAAACAATCGTGGAAAAATGGAAAATGATCTCCTCAGAATTATCGATTTACCTACACTCTCTTTTAAAATTAAAATTTTCTTTCAATGTTATATCTGTTTCAGTCCATAATTTTAAAATAAAGACCTTTTCAATGGCTTAAAGAATCCATTCATTTTTCACTTTGTCCACATGATGTAGTTATGGGATCACATACCAATAAAATTGATAAACAAAAAAAAATTCTTCAAGGACAGCCAGAAAACCTCCTATGTAAGTCAGTGTCAACAAATGGATTGAGAGATGCATAATTTCTTTTTTAATCTTCTTTTTTTTCTTTATTTATTAAAATTATTATATAGCTATTGAAAAGGTTTCATAATGATTGAAGAGATGAATGCACACCCCTGTGAATATACCAAAGACCAGGGAATGTACCCATTTGATAATAAGATATTTGTTGAGTATGTCTCCAAAAAGAGATTGGTTTTAATATCGTGGGGATGTTAGGAATTCTACACCAAGTTCGTGATTTCTGCTCTAGGATTCAAGATTATATATGTTCATGAATGAGTGATATGCATCACTAAAAATAAATATTAAGAGAAAGTAGATTGTGACAGATAAATATGAAGCTTGGGAATTACCTACTTCTCTAAAGTGGTCTTCCTTTTGTGTTTATTCATTGTTGGAGGCTATAATCATGCATGAATAGAAGGGAGGGCGGTACACTCTGTTTGATGGATTAGGACCTTAACTTTTGTGAACCACTCCTCTCTCCTGTGGTATCTTGTAAACATTTCAGTCATCCTTTGTCACCTTTTGGATCCTACAAGTCCCTTTTACTCTTCTGGCTGTTGACAAGTTCCTTCATCAGCCATAGGAGAAATTTGGATGCTGGGAGATATTTATACTCTGAGTTCCTGTGTTTTCATTTGTATATATGTGGATTCTGTTTCTTTGTAAGAATGAGTTCGATTTTATTTTGAAAACATTCTTAAAAATTTAAATGTGTCATAAGTGCACGTATTTATATAGGGATCCCTGCATCAGCCAGAAAAACACCTATGCATGTCAGTGTCAACAAATGGGTTGAGAGGTGAATAATTTCTTCATATTCATCTGGTTTTCCTTTATTTATTGTAATTATTATAGGACTATTGAAAAGGATTAATAACGATTGAAGAGATGAATGAACAGCACTGTGAATATTCCAAGGACTAGGGAATGTACACTTTGGTTTAAAAAGACCCTGGTTTAATAAATCTCAATGAAAGAGATTTGTTTTAATAATCGAGATGATGTTAGTAATTGTACACCCAAGTGGAGACATGGATAACAGTTATTAGTCATGTTTCAGAAATCATCTGGCCAATTTTAAAAAATGAATCACAATTTAAATTTCTGATGGAGATAGGACCACTGTAAGGCGTTTTGTCCCTTTATTTTCTAAGGTTGTGAATTCTCCTCTAGGGAGCAAATTTATGTATGTTCATGTATGAGTGATATGCATCACTTAAAATACATATTAAGAGAAAGAGTTTGGTGAAAGACAAATATGAAATTTTGGAATTAGATATTTCTTTAAAGTGGTCTACCTTTTGTGTTTCTTTATTGTTGGGGGTTATATTGAAATGTGAATATAATGGAAGGTGGTACAGTCGGCTTGATGGGCTAGGTCATTGACTTTTATGAACCATTCCTCTTCCCAATTATATCTTGTAAACATTTGAATCACTCTTTGCCACCTTATGGTCCCTAAAATTCCATTATTTTCTTCTGGGTGTTGGCAAGTTCCTTCATAAGCCATAGTAGAAATATGGAGTTTGGGAGTATTTGTACTCTGAGTTCCTGGGATTTAATTTGTGTTTATGAGGATTCTGTTTCTTTGTAAGAATGCATTTGATTTTATTTCCAATACTTTCTAAAAAATTACAATACATCATAAAAGCAGGTATTTATACATGAATATCTGCATCACAATATCTCTGCACTCAAGAACCACAAAATCAGGTTCAGAAAATCAGGAATGGTTTCCTTGAAACAAAATCTGGAGCCTTCAAAATATTCAGTAAACAATCATGAAATCTTTGAAATAGATCTGCTCTGAATTATCGATTTACCTACACTCCCTTTTAAAATTAATATTTTCTTTCAATCTAAAATCCATTTCAGTTCATAATTATAAAATAAAGACCTTTTCAACAGCTTTAAAAAAGCCATTAATTGGTCATTTTGTCCTCATGATGTAGGAGTATGGGATAACGTATCAATGAACCGATACAAAAACAAAAAATCTGTTCAAGGACAGCCAGAAAATCACCTATGTATGTAAATGTCAAGAAATGGATTGAGAGACAATAAGAAGCTTTGTATTACTATTTCTCTAAAGGAGTATTCCTTTTGTGTTTCTTCATTGTTGGAGTCTATAGTCACACCTGCAAAGATTGAATGGCAGCACTCTCTCCTTGATGGATTATTTCCTTGACTTTTAGAAACATTCCTCTCCCCATGATATCTTGTAAACATCTGAGAAACTCCTTGTGACCTAGTGGACCTTACAAATCCCTTTTCCTCTTCTGGGTGTTGAATAGTTCCTTTATAAGCCATTGGATAAATTTGGAGGCTGGGAGCTACTTTTATTCTGAGTTCCTGTGTTTTCATTTGTCTATATGTGGATTCTGTTTCTTTGTAAGAATGAGTTTGATTTTATTTCCAATACATTCTAAAAAATTACAGTATCTCATAAAAGCAGGTATTTATGTATGGATACCTGCATCACAACCTCTCTGCACTCGGGAACAGCCCAATGATGTCCAGAAATTCAGGAGTAGTTTCCTTGAAATAAAATCTGAAGCCTTCTAAACATTCAGTAAACAATCATGAAATCACTGTAAAATATATCATCTGAATTTTCAATTTACCTAAACATATTAAAATGATTGCAATTAACACTTTTTTCAATTTAATATCAGTTTCATTCATTTATTTAAAATAAAGACATTTCATCAGTTTTTAAAAAGCCATTCATTGTTCACTTTGTCCACATGACGTAGTATGGGATCACATATCAATAAAACTGATCAACAATAAAAGGATTTCAAGGACAGTCAGAAAAACACCTAAGTATGTCAATTATTGAAGAGAGGAATGCACACAACTGTGAATATACCAAGGACAATGATATGCAGACTTTGGATAAAAAAAATATTGGTTTAATATGTCTCACTAAAACAGATTTGTTTTAAAATTTGCAGGATGTCAGGAATTTTACACGCTTGGAGTGCGATGGATAATAGTTATTAGTCGTGTTTCAGATATGCTCTGGCCAATTTTTAAAAATGAATCACAATTCAACTTTCTGCTGGAGATTTTAAACTAAAGACCTTTTCAAAAGCTTTTAAAAAGCCATTCATTGTTCAGGTTGTCCACATGATTTAGTATTGGATCACATAGCAATGAAACTGATAGATAAACAAAAAAAGTTGTTCAAGAACAGCCAGAAAAACACCTATTTATGTCAGTGTCAATAAATGAATTGAAAGGTGAATAAATTCTTTTTTATTGTTATGGTTTTTCCTTATTATTATAATTATTAAATAGCTATTTATACGGTTTACTAGTGATTGAACGAAGAGATGAATGCACCAAACTTTGATTATAACAAGGACCAGGGAAAGTACACATTGGATGGAAAATATATTGGTTTAATATTTCTCAGTAAAACAGATTTGCTTTTAAAATAGTCTGGATGTCAGGAAATGTACACCCAAGTGAAGCCATGGATAACAGTTAGTCGTGTTTCACAAAGGTTCTGGCCAATTTTGAAAAAATGAATCACAATTCAAGTTTCTGCTGAAAATGGGATCACTGTAAGTTGTAATTCCCCTTTATGTTCTAAGGTTGTGATTTCTGCTAAAGACTTCAAGTTTATATATGTTCATGTATGACTGATACACCTCACTAAAAATATATATTAAGAGGAAGAATGTGGTGGGAGACAAATATGAAGCTTTGGAATTACCTATTTCTCTAAAGTGGTCTCCGTATTGGGTTTCTTCATTGTTGGAGGCTATAATCACACATGCAAAGAATGGAGGGTTTTACACTATTCTTGATGGATTAGATCTCTGTGTTTATGAACAACTCCTCTCTCCCATGATATCTTGAAAACATTTGAGTCATTCTTTGACACTTAGTGGACCCTACAAGTCCCCCTTCCCCTTTTTTTCCTGGGTGTTGGCAAGGTACTTCATAAGAAATAGGAGAAATTTTGAGTATGAGAGCTCTTTGTACTCTATGTTTCTGGTTTTTCATTTGTATATAAGTGGATTCTGTTTCTTTGTAAAAATGAATCTGATTTTAATTCCAATACTTTCTAAAAATTTACAATATGTCAGACGAGCTGGTATTTATATACGATACCTGCATCACAATCTCTCTGCACTTGACAGCAGTCCAATGATGTCCAGAAAAACAGGCATGGTTTCTTTGAAATAAAATCCAGAGTCTTCTAAACATTCAGTCAGCAATCATGAAATCATGGAAAAATATCTCCTTTTAAATATTGATTTATGTACACATCCTTTTAAAATTAATTTCTTTCCATCTAATATCCATCATAATTTTAAAATAAAAACATTTTCAACAGCTTAAATAAACCATTCATTGATCCACATGCTGTTGTTTGACATCACATATCAATAAAACTGATAGATAAACAAAAAAATTTGTTCAAGGAGAGCCAGAAAAACAGCTATGTATGTCAGTGTCAACAAATGGATAGAGAGGTGAAAAATTTCTTCTTTATTCTTCTGATTTCTTTATTCATTCTAATTAGTATAGAGATATTGAAAAGGTTTAATCATGGTTTAAGAGATGAATGCACACCTCTGTAAATATACCAAGGGTCAGAGAATGTACATATTGTATAAAATAAACTTTAAGTTTATGTATGTTCATGTATGATTGATATGCATCACTAAATGTATATATTAATATAAATAGAATGATGAGAGACAATATGAAGCTTTTTATTACTATTTCTCTAAAGGAGCATTCCTTTTGTGTTTCTTCATTGTTGGAGGCTATAATCACACCTGCAAAGTTTGAATGACAGCACTCTCTCCTTGATGGATTAGTTTCTTGACTTTTAGAACCATTCCTTTCCCCATGATATCTTGTAAACATTTGAGACACTCTTTGTGACCTTGTGGACCCTACAAATCCCTTTTCCTCTTCTGGGTGATGAATAGTTCCTTTATAAGCCATTGGATAAATTTGGAGGCTGGGAGCTACTTTTATTCTGAGTTCCTGTGTTTTCATTTGTCTATATGTGGATTCTGTTTCTTTGTAAGAATGAGTTTGATTTTATTTCCAATACATTCTAAAAAATTACAGTATCTCATAAGAGCAGGTATTTATGTATGGATACCTGCATCACAACCTCTCTGCACTCAGGAACAGCCCAATGATGTCCAGAAATTCAGGAGTAGTTTCCTTGAAATAAAATCCCGAGTCTTCTAAACATTCAGTAAACAATCATGAAATCATAGTAAAAGATATCATCTGAATTATCAATTTACCTAAACATATTAAAATGATTACAATTAACTATTTTTCAATTTAATATCAGTTTCAGTTCATAAATTTAAAATAAAGACATTTCATCCGTTTTTAAAAAGCCATTCATTGTTCAGTTTGTCCACATGATGCAGTATTGGATCACATATCAATGAAACTTATAAATAAAAAAAAGTTGTTTAAGAACAGCCAGAAAAACACCAATGTAACTCAATGTCAATAAATGGATTGAGAGGTGAATAATTTCTTGTTTATTGTTCTGGTTTTTCTTTATTTATTATAATTATTAAAGAGCTATTCATAAGGATTACTGATGATTGAAGAGATGAATGCAGAAAACTGTGATTATAGGAAGTACCAGGGAAAGTACAGATTGGATGAAAAAGATATTGGTTTAATATTTCTCAATGAAAGAGATTTGTTTAAAAATCATCTGGATGTCAGGAATTGTACATCCAAGTGGAGCCATGGATAATAGTTAGTCATGTTTCAGAAAGTCTCTGGCCAATTTTTAAAAAATGAATCATAATACAAGTTTCTGCTGGAAATGGGATGGCTGTAAGTTGTCATGCCCCTTTATGTTCTATGTTTGTGATTTCTGCTAAAGACTTCAAGTTTATATATGTTCATGTATGACTGATATACCTCACTAAAATATATATTAAGAGACAGAGGGAGGTGAGAGACAAATATGAAGCTTTGTGATTACCTATTTCTCTAAGGTGGTCTCCCTCTTGTTTTTCTTCATTGTTGGAGGCTATAATCACGCATGCATAGAATGGAGAGTGTTACACTATTCTTGATGTATTAGGTCCTTGTCTTTTATGAACACATCCTTTCCCCACGATATCTTGAAAACATTTGAGTCATTCTTTGTCACCCTGTGGACCCTAAAAGTCCCCTTTTTATTCCTGGGTGTTGGCAAGGTCCTTCATAAGCCATGGGAGAAATTTGGAGCTGGGAGCTATTTGTACTTTGTGTTCCTGGGTTTTCATTCGTGTATATGTGGATTCTGTTTCTTTGTAAAAATGAATCTGATTTTAATTCCAATACTTTCTAAAAAATTACAATATGTCAGATGAGCTGGTATTTATATACGATACCTGCATCACAATCTCTCTGCACTCGACAGCAACCTAATGATGTCCAGGAAATCAGGAATAGTTTCCTTGAAATAAAATCCAGAGTCTTCTAAACATTCAGTCAGCAATCATGAAATCATGGAAAAATATCTCCTTTGAAATATTGATTTATTTACACTCCCTTTTAAAATTAACAATTTCTTTCCATCTAATATCTGTTTCAGGTCATAATTTTAAAATAAAAACCTTTTCAACAGCTTAAATATACCATTAATTTGTCCACATGTTGTTGTTTGGCATCACATATCAATAAACTAATAAATAAACCAAAAAAGTTTTTCTAGGACAGCCAGAAAAACTATATATGTCCATGTCAACAAATTGATTGAGAGGTGAATAATTTATTCTTTATTCTTATGGGTTTTCTTTATTTTTTTAAAATATATATAGAAGTATTGACAAGGTTTAAAACTGATTGAAGAGATGAATGCACACCACTGTGAATCTACCAAAGACCAGGAAAAATAAACATTGTATTAAAAAGATATTGCTTTAATGTGTCTCAATAAAACAGATTTATTTAAAAAATCATCAGGATGTCAGGAATTGTACACACAAGTTGAGCAATGGATAATAGTTATTTGTTGTGTTTCAGAAATTCTCTCAGAAATTTTTAAAAATCAATCACAATTCAAGTTTCTGCAGGATATGTGTGTATGAGACCATTGTAATGTGTTATGCCCCTTTATTTTCTAAGGTCTTGATTTCTGCTCGTGACTTCAAATTTATATATGTTCATGTATGATTGATATGCATCACTAAAAATATATATTAGGAGAAAGAGCGTGGTGAGAGGCAAATATGAAGCTTTTGAATTACCAAATTTTCTAAAGTGGTCTTCCTTTTGTGTGTCTTCATTTTTGGAGGCTACAATCACACATTCATAAAATGGAAGGTGGTACACTGTGCTTGATGGATTAGGTCCTTCACTTTTATGAGCCATTCCTCTCCCCCCATGACATCTTCTAAATATTTGAAGACCTCATTTTCATCTTGTGGACCCTAGAACTCCCCCTTTCTCTTCTGTGTGTTGGCAAATTCCTTCATAAACCATAGGAGAAATTGGGAACCAGAGACTCTTTCTACTCTGAGCCCCTGGGTTTTTGAATGTATTTGTGGATGTATTTTGAATGTATTTGTGGATTCTGTTTCTTTGTAAGAATAAGTTTGATTTTATTTCCAATGCATTCTAAAAAAATACCATATGTCATAAGATCAGGTATTTATATATGGATACCTGGATCACAATCTCTCTACACTCGAGAACAGTGCAATTATGTCCAGAAAATCAGGAATGGTTTCCTGGAAATGAAATCTGGAGCTTCTACACATTCAGTTAACAACTGTGAAATCATGGAAAAAGATCTCTTCCGAATTATCGATGTACCGACACTCCCTGTTAAAACTTACATTTTCTTTCAATCTAATATTTATTTTTAAAAATATCTTTCATAATTTTAAAATAAAGACTTTTCAACAGTTTTAAAAAGGCCATTTATCGTTCACTTTGTACACATGATGTAGTATGGGATCACATACAAAAAACTGATAGATAAAAAAAAATTGTTCAAGGACAGCCAGGAAAACACCAATTCATGTCAGTGTCAAAAAATGGATTGAGAGGTGAATACATTCTTAATTATTCTTCTGGTATTTCTTTTTTATTTTAATTATTATAGAGCTGTTGAAAGGCTTTATTAATGATTGAAGTGATGATTGCACACCACTGTGAATATACCAAGGACCATGGAATGTATACATTGGATGAATAAAATTTTGGTTTAATAAGTCTCACTAAAACAGATTAGTTTTAAAATTCGTGGGGATATCAGGAATTTTACACACAAGTAGAGCCATGGATAATAGTTATCAGTCGTGTCTCAGAAATGCTCTGGGCAATTTTTAAAAATGAATCACAATGCAAATTTCTGCTGTAAGCTGTTATGCCCCTTTATTTTTTTATCATGATTTCTACTCTAGACTTCAAGTTTATGTATGTTCATGTATGACTGATACGCATCAGTAACAATATATATTAAGAGAAGGATGTGACAAGAGACAAATATGAAGCTTTGGAATTACCTAAAATTTCTCTAAAGTGGTTTTCCTTTTGTGTTTCTTCATTGTTGGAGGCTATTATCACGTGTGTATAAAATGGAGGGCATACACACTGCTTGATGATTTAGGTCCTTGACTTTTATGAAACATTCCTCTCCCCTTTGATATCGTGTAAACATTTAAGATACTTTTTGTCACCTTGTGGACCCTACAACCCCTTTTACTCTGCTGGGTTTTCACAAGGTCCTTCATAAGCCCTAGAAGAAATTTGGAGTTGGGGAGCTATTTTAACTCTGAGTTCCTGGATTTCATTTGTCTATATGGGGATTCTGTTTCTATGGAAGAATGTGTTTGATTTTATTTACAATACTTTCTAAAATTTACAACATATCATAAGAGTAGGTATTTACATATGGATACATGCATCACAATCTGTCTGCACTCAGGAACAGTCTAATCATTTTCAGAAAATCAGGAATGGTTTCCTTGAATCCAAATCTGAAGAGTTCAAAACATTCAGTAAACAATTGTGAAATAATGTAAAAAGATCTCCTCTGAATTATTGATTAACCTGCACTCCCTTTAAAAATTAACATTTTCTTTCAAACTAATACCCGTTTCAGTTGGTAATTTTTAAATATAGACCTTATCAACAGCTTTAAAAAAACCATTCATTGTTCACTTTGTCCACATGATGTAGTATGGGATCCCATATCAATAAAACTGATACATGAACAAAAAAAGTTGTTCAAAAACATCCAGGAATAGACCTATGTATGTCAGTGTCAGGAAATGGATTTGGAGGTGAATAATTTCTTCTTTATTCTTCTGCAGTTCTTTATTTATTAGAGTTATTATAGAGCTATTGAAAAGGTTTAGTAATGATTGAAGGGATGAATGCACACCACTGTGAATATACCCAGGACTATGCAATATATATATCAACTTAAAAAGATATTGGTTTAATATGACTCAATAAAACAGATTTGTTTAAAATTATGAGGATGTCAGGAATTTTACATCCAAGGGGAGACATAGATAATAGTTATTAGTCATGTTTCAGAAAAACTCTGGTCAATTTTTAAAAATGAATCACAATTCAAGTTTCTGCTGGAGATGTGACCACTGTAAGGTGTTATGCCCCTTTATTTTCCAAGGTTTTGATTTCTTCTCTAGACTTCAAGTATATGTATGTTCATGTATGACTGATACGCATCAATAAAAATATATATTTAGAGAAAGAGTGTGGTGAAAGGCAACATGGATCTTTGGAATTATCTATTTCTCTAGAGTGGACTTCCTTTTGTGCCTCTTCTTTGTTTGTGGCTATAATCACATGTGCATAGAATTAAGGGTGGTACATGCTCATTGATGGATTAGGTCCTTGACTTTTGTGAAGCATTCCTCTCCCCATGATATCTTGTAAAAAATTGAGTCACTAGGGTGTTGTGGACCCTACAAGTCTCCTCTTATATTCTCAATGATGGCAAGATCCTTCATTAGCCATTGGATAAATTTGGATGCTGGTTGATATTTGTACACTGAGTTCCTGTATTTTCATTTGTGTATATGTGGATTCTGTTTCTTTGTAAGAATAAGTTTGATTTTTTTTCCAATACATTCTTAAAAATTGCAATATGTAATAAGAGCATTAATTTATATATGGTTACCTGCATCACAATCTCTCTGCACCCAAGAACATGCTAATGATGTCCAGAAAATAAAGAATGGTTTGCTTTCAACAAAATAAAGAACCTTCTAAACATTCAGTAAACAATCGTGATAGCATGGAAAAAGATCTTCCCAGATTTACAGATTTACCTACACTCCCTTTTTAAATTAAACTTTTCTTTCAATCTAATATTGTTTCAGTTCATAATATTAAAATAAAGACCTTTTCAACAGCTTTAAAAAAGCCATTCATTGTTCACTTTGTCTACATGATGTAGTATGGGATCACATATCAATAAAACTGATAGATAAACCTAAAACTTGCCAAAGGCAGACAGAAAAACACCTATGTATGTCAGTGTCAACAAATAGATTGAGAGATGAATAATTTCTCCTTTATTTGCGGGGTATTTCCTTATTTATTATAATTATTATAGTGCCATTGAAATGTGTAATAATGATTGTGGAGATGAACGCACACCATTGTGACTATGTGAAGGATAAGGGAATGAACAAATTGGATAAAAAATTATTGGTTTAGTATGTCTCAATAAAAGAGATTTGTTTTAAAAATCATGGGACTGTGAAGAATTGTACACCCAAATGAAACCATGGTTAATAGCTTTAGTCGTGTTTCAGAAATGCTCAGGCCATTATTAAAATATCACAATTCAAGTTTCTGCTGGAGATGGGACTACTGTAAAGTGTTATCCCTTTATTTTCTAAGGTCGTGATTTCTGCTCTAGATTTCATATTTTATGTATGTTCATGTGTGATAGATATGCATCACTTAAAATATATATTAAGAGAAAGAGGGTGGTGAGAGACAAATATTAAACTTTAGAATGACCTATTTCTCTAAAGTGGTCTTTATTTTGTGTTTCTTCATTGTTGGAGGCTATAATCACGTGTGCATAGAATGGAGGGTATTACACTCTGCTTGATGGATTATGCCATTGAATTTTAATAATCATTTCTCTCCCCCATGGTATCTTGTAAACCTTTGAGTCACATTTTGTAAACTTGTGGACAATAAAAGTCACTTTTTCTCTTCTGGGTATTTGCAAGGTATTCATAATCCATAGAATAAATGTGGAGGCCTGGAGCTATTTGTACCCGGATTTTCTGGGTTTCGATTTGTGTACATGTGGATTCTGATTCTTTGTAAGAATGAGTTTGATTTTATTTCCAATACTTTCTAAAAAATTTAAATATGTCATAAGAGCAGGTATTTATATATCGATAAAGACATCACAATCACTCTGCACTCAAGAACAGACTAATGATGACCAGAAAATCAGGAATGGTTTCCTTGAAATAAAATGCAGAGCCTTCAAAAATTCAGTAAACAATCGTGAAATCATGGAAAATGATCTCCTCCGAATTACCAATTTACCTATACTCCCCTTTAAAATTAACATTTTCTTTCAATCTAATATCCATTTCAGTTTATAATTTTAAAATAAAGACCTTTTCAACATCTTGAAAAAAAAAAACATTCATTGTTCATATTGCCCACATGGTGTAGTTTGGGATCACATATCAATAAAACTGAGAGATAAACAAAAAATTTCTTGAAAGGCAGCCAGAAAAACAACTATGTAAATCACTGTCAACAAATGGATGGAAAGATGAATAATTTCTTCTTTATTCTTCTGGTATTTCTTTATTTATTATAATAATTATAGAGCTATTGCAAAGGTATAGTAATGATTGAAGATATGAATGTACACCACTGTGAATAAACCAGAGACCAGGGAAAGGACACATTGGATAAAAAGATATTGATTTAATATGTCTCAATAAAACAGATTTTTTTAAATCATGGGGATATCAAGAATCCTATACCCAAGTTATGTCAATGATAATAGCTATTAGGCATGTTTAAGAAATCCATAAAACTGAACCATTAAAAAAAAAAAAAGTTGTTCAAGGAAAGCCAGAAAAATGCCTACTTATGTCAGTGCCCACTAATGGATTGAGAGGTGAATAATTTCTTTTTATTCTTCTGTTTTTTTCTTTATTGATTAAAATTATTATAGAGCTTTTCCAAAAGGTTTTTTCTCAAGGTTTAATAATAATTAAAGAGATGAATGCACACAACTTTGAATATACCCAGGACGTGGGAATGTACACTTTGGATAAAAAGATATTGGTTTAATTGGTCTCAATAAAACAGATTTGTTTTAAAAATCATGGGGATGTCAGGAATTGTCCACCTAAGATGAACCACGGATAATAGTTATTAGTCATCTTTCAGGAAAGCACTGGACAGTTTTTAGAAATGAATCACAATTCAAGTTTCTCCTGGAGATGTGTGTATGGGACCACTGTAGAGAGTTATGCCCCTTTATTTTCTATGTTGTATTTTCTCCTCTAGACTTCAAGTTTATGTATGTTCATGTATGACTGATACGCATCAGTAAAAATATATATTAAGATAAAGAACGTAGTGAGAGACAAATATGAAAGTTTGGAATTACCTGTTTCTCTAAAGTGGTCTTCCTTTTGTGTTTCTTCATTGTTGGAGGCTATAATCACGTGTGCATAGAGTGGAGGGCATACACACTCTTTGGTGGATTATGTCCTTGACTTTTACAAACCATTCCTCTCCTCCATGATATCTTATAAACATTTGAGTCACTTTTTGTCCCCTTGTGGTCCCTACAATTTCCTTTTTCCATTCTGGGTGTTGGCAATGTCCTTCATAAGCCATAGGAGAAATTTGGAAGCTGGGAGCTATTTTTACTCTGACTTCCTGGGTTTTCATTTGTGTATATGTGGATCCTGTTTCTTTGCAATAATGAGTTTGATATTATTTCCAATACTTTTTAAAAACTTAAAATATATCATAAGAACAGGTGTTTATATGTGGATATATGCATCACATTCACTCCGCACCTGAGAACAGACTGATGATATCCAGAAAATCATTAATGGTTGACTCGAAGCAAAATTCTTAGCCTTCTAAACATTCAGTCAACAATCGTGAAATCATGGAAAAGATCTGTTCAGAATTATCGATATACCTACACTACCTTTTAAAATTAACATTTTCTTTCAATCTGATACAGGTTTCAATTCATAATTTTAAAATAAAGACCTTTTCAACAGCTTTTAAAAAAGGAATTCATTGTCAACTTTGCCCACATGATTCAGTAAGTGAGCACATATCAATAAAACTGAATATAAACAAAAAAACTTGCTGAAGGACAACCAGAAAACCACCTGTGTATGTCAATGTGAACAAATGGATTGAGAGGTGAATAATTTCATATTTATTCTTCTCATATTTCTTTACTCATTATAATTGTTATAGAGCTATTGAAATGGTTTAAGAATTATTGAAGAGGTGAATACACCCACTGTGAATATCCCAAGGACCAGGAAATAAACACATTTTATTTAAAAGTTATGGGTTTAATATGACTCAATAAAACAGATTTGTTTTAAAAATCATGGGGTTGTCAGGAATTGTACACCCAAATGGAGCCATGGATAATAGCCTTAGTCATGTTTCAGAAATGCTCAAGTCATTTTTAAGAAATGAATCAAAATTCAAGTTTCTGCTGGAGATGGGAATACTGTAAAGTGTTATATCCCTTTATTTTCTAAGGTCACGATTTCTGCTCTAGATTTCAAGTTTATGTATGTTCATATGTGATAGATATGCATCACTTAAAACATATATTAAGAGAAAGAGTGTGGTGAGAGACAAATATTAAACTTTAGAATTACCTGTTACTCAAAAGTGGTCTTTCTTTTGTGTTTCTTTATTGTTGGAGGCTATAATAACGTGTGGAAAGATTGGAGGGTGGTACACTCTGCTTGATGGATTATGTCATTGACTTTTATGAATCATTCCTCTCCTCCATGATATCTTGTAAACATTTGAGTCACACTTTGTCATCTTGTGGATACTACAAGTCACTTTTTCTCTTCTGGGCATTTGCAAGGTATTCATAAGCCATAGAAGAAATTTGGAGGATGGAATTTATTTGTAACCAGATTTCCTGGGTTTTGATTTGTGTACATGTGGATTCTGTTTTTTGTAAAAATGAGAATGATTTTGTTTCCTATACTTTCTAGAAAAATAAAATATGTCATAAAATCAGGTATATATATATGGATATCTGCATCACAATTTCTCTGCAATCAAGAACAGCCCTATGATGTCCAGAAAATCAGGAATGGATTCTTTGAAACAAAATCCAAAATCTTCTAAACATTCAGTAAACAATCAGGAAATCATGGAAAGGATCTTCTCAGAATTATTGATTTACCAATACTCCCTTATAAAATTAACATTTTCTTTCAAACTAATATCCCTTTCAGTTCATAATTTTAAAATAAAGACTTTTCAACAGCTTTTAAAAAGCCATTCATTGTTTACTTTGTCCACAGGTTGCTGTATGGGATCATATACCAATAAAACTGATATATAAACACAAAGTTTTTCAAGGACGGCCAAAAAAACACCTATGTATGTCAGTGTCAACAAATGGATTGAGAGGTAAATAATTTCTTATTTATTCTTCTGGTATTTCTCTATTTATTAAAATTATTTTTGTGCCATTGAAAAGGTTATATAATGATTGAAGAGATGAATGCACACCACTGTGAAAATAACAAGGACAGGGTATGTACACATTGGATTAAAAAGATTTTGGTTAAATATGTCTCAATAAAACAGATTTGTTTTAAAAATCTTGGGGATGTCAGGAATTGTACATCCAAGTGGAGCCATGGATAATAGTTATTAATTGTGTTTCAAAAATGCTCTGGTCAATTTTTAAAAATGAATCACAATTCAAGTTTCTGCTGGAGATGTGTGTATGGGACCACTGAAAGGTGATATTCCCCTTTATTTTCTAATGTTGTGATTTCTCTTCTAGACTTCAAGTTTATGTATGTTGATGTATAACTGATATACATCACTAAAAATATATTTTAGGATAAATAGGGTGGTAAGAGACAAATATGAGCTGAGTTTAGTTTAGAGAGAGGCCACATTTGAGCAACAAGGAGGCTCTCAGATGGCAACCCTTAGGCATCCCATAACAGTAGGCCAAGTTTCAATTACAAGAGCAAAGACTCTTAAGGCTAGTCATCAATAACAAAAACCCAACAGTGGGCCTCCTCATTTGCCAGACACTGCACCTGCACTCAGGGGACTGTTGCTTCTCCCTTGGAGAATGTGGCAGAGCTCTCCATGTTAGGAATTCAGTATTTCCTCATTTATTGAGCGATTGTCTCTCCAGTGTGACCATGCCCCATCCCTCGATCAATTGAAGAATTTTATATATCTTTCATGTACAGTCAGATGAACTTATTCCCATGAATCCCCCATCCCAGACACCCCCCACCATTTTCCTCTGCAGCCCCCATTGTAACCCTGCTGTGATCTAAACTTTCCTTCAAGATGAAGCCCATATAATAACCAAATACAATTAATAGGAAAATGAAACAATAATGATAAGCTTAAAAGAAAGAGATAAAATACCAGGAAATTCAGAAAAAAAATAACTAAAAATAAGATGTAATTAATGGATTGGGACGTTCAAAAAAAGGAAATGGGAAAAAAGAAAAGAATTTTTTAAAATAATTAATTTTTTTTTCTCCTTGTATCACTGCGTTATAAGATGTCCAGTATATACTATGACACCTTTCCCCTCTCATTCCTCAGTGTGTCCCAAATTTTCATTTCGTTTTCAAAGAAGTTTTAGGTCATGGCAAAGTCACACACGAAATATTAGAGGTTCCCATATACCCAGGCTCCCTCCCTCTTCCCCACCCCATATTAAAACATTTTTTGTTTGTTGTTGATGGTAGTATTCTTATAACTGTTATATAGATAGTGAAAGATACCTATTAAACATTGTCAGTGGTTTACAGTATAGTTTACAATTTAGATGGTATATCTTAATAATTTTTGATGATATTTACCATGTCCTGTGTCCATTACTGTAAGATAATGAAAAACATTTCCCATGAGCATTAAATACCCCGTTTGATCTTTCCTTTTCCTTCCTCCCCATCCCCCTGGGGCTTATGACACTCCCCTGTCTTGACCCATGGGATGACAAGATTCATAGTTACATGCCCTGGGTATTCTAACCTACCCTTCCTAATCTACCCACCTGTTAACCTTGCACCACCAAACCCAGTAATATCACTACCCACCTGTCCTAACCTTCAATATGCAACTTTATTCAATCACTTTACCAGAGATTATGTGCATATGGGTGATGGCTCACAGCCTACTCTTCTCTCGCTCTCCCTTCTTAACCTATATTTCAGACAGTGGTTCTCAGAGACTGCTCACTTTCTTCAGGTCAAATCAGTGAGGTCATACACTGTTCATCCTTCAAAGCCTGGCTTGCTTCACTCAACATAATGTCTTCAAGACTCATCCATGTTATTCCATGTGTTAGCACTTTATTCCTTCTAACAGCTGAGTAATATTCCATTGTATGTATGTACCACATTTTGCTTATCCATTCATCTGTTCATGGGCACCGGGGCTGATTCAAATTTTGGCAATTGTGAACAATGCCATTATGAACATTGGTTTGCATATATCTGTTCATTTCTTTGCTTTAAATTCTTGTGGGTATATACCCAGCAGTGGAATTGCTGGATCATATGGAAGATCTATTGTTAGTTTTCTGAGGAATCGCCAAATTGTCCTCCACAGTGGCTGGGTCATTCCTCAATCCCACCAGCAGTGAATGAGGGTTCCTTTTCCTCCACATCCTCTCAAACACTTATATTCTGCCGTTTTTTTAAATAGCTGCCATTCTTATGGGTGTAAGATAGTATCTCAATGTGGTTTTGATTTGTATTTCCTTAATAGCTAGCTATGTCGAGCATTTCTTCAGGTGTTCTTTAGTCATTTGTATTTCTTCCTTGAAGAAGTGTCTTTCCAGGTCACTTGCCCATTATTTAAATGGGTTGTTTGCCTTTTTATTTTCGAGGTGTAGGATTTCTTCATATATGCAGGATATTAGGCTCCTATCAGATATATGGTTGCCAAATATTTTCTCCCATTGGGTAGGCTGCCTTTTTATTTTCTCAATAAAGTCCTTTGAGGTTCAGAAGTTTTTAATTTTGATGAAACCCCATTTATCTATTTTTTCTCTTGCTACTCATGCTTTGGCTGTAAAGTTCATGAAACCATTTTCTTTTACAAGGTCCAGTAGATGCTTCCCTACATTATCTTCCAAGGTCTTTATGGTTTGGTTTCTTATGTTTAGATCTTTGATCTATCTCGATTTGATTTTTGTATGAGGTGTGAGATGGTATTCTTCTCCCATTCTTTGGATATGGATATCCAGTTCTCCAAGCACCACTTGTTAAAGGGGCCATTCTCTCCCAACTGTGTGGGCTTGGTAGCCTTGTTGAATAACAGATGGCTGTATATGTGAGGATCTATATCAGAAATCACAATTCATTTCCATTGGTCAGTAGGTCTACACTTGTGCCAATACCATGCAGTTTTGATCAATGCAACTTTGTATTATCTTTTAAAGTCAGGTAATGTGATACCTCCAACTTCATTTTTCTTTTTAAATATGTCTTTGGAAATTCAGGGTCTTTTACTTCTCCAAATATATTTTGTGGTTAGTTTTACCAGTTCCTTAAAAAATAGAGTGTTGATTTTTATTGGGATTGCATTAAATCTGTAGATTACTTTTTGTAGGATAGACATATTGATGAGGTTTACTCTTCCTATCCATGAACAGGGAATATTTTTCCATTTATTTAATTCTTCCTTGATTTCCTTTAACAGGGTTTTGTAGTTTTCTGTATGTAAGTCCTTTACATCTTTAGGTAAATTTATTCCACGGTATTTGATTGTTTTGGTAAATATTGTAAATAGTATTTTTTTTAGATTTCCTCCTCAGATTGCTCATTATGCATGTACAGAAATGCTACTGATTTTTGAGCATTGCTCTTATAGCCTGCAACATTACTGAACTCCTTTATAACTTCTAGAAACTTTGTTGTGGATGTCTCAGGGTTTTCTATGTATAGGATCATAACATCAGAAAATAATGAAATTTTTACTTCTTCTTTTCCAATCTGGATTCCTTTTATATCCTTTTCTTGCCCCAGTGCTGGTTCAAGTACTTCTAAGACAATGTGAAATAGGTGTGGTGATATTGGGCATCCTTGTCTTGGTCTCGATCTCAGAAGGAAGGCTTTTAGGATTTCACCCTTGAAGATGATGTTAGCTTTGGGTTTCTCATATAAACCCTTTATCATAATCAGGAAATTTCCTTCTATTTGTATATTTTGCAGTATTTTTATCAGGAAAGAGAGCTGTATTTTGTCAAATGCTTTTTCTGGATCTATAGACATGATCATGTGATTTTTTTCTTTCAATCTGTTTATGTGGTGTATTACATTGATTGATTTTCTTATTTTAAACCATCCTTGCATACCTGGGATGAAACCCACTTGGTCATGGTGTATAATCCTTTTGATATGTTGTTGAATGCAATTAGCAAGTATTTTGTTGAGGATTTTGGCATTTAGGTTCATTAGAGAAATTGGTCTGTAATTTTCCTTTCTTGTGGTATCTTTTTTTGGTATTATGGTAATGTTGGCATCATAGAATGATTTAGGCAATATTCCTTCTAAGTTTTGGAAGAGCTTAAGCAGAATTGGTGTTAGCTCTTTCTGGAATTTTGGTAGAATTCAGCTGTGAAGCATTCTGGCTATGGGCTCTTCTTATTTGGGAGGTGTTTGATGATTGAGTCTGTCTCTTTGCTTGTAATTTGACTGTTGTGTTAATCAATTTCTTCTTTATCAATATAGGCTGTTTGTGAAATTCTAGAAACGTGTCCATTTCCTCTAAATTATCACTCTTTTTGCCATATAATTTTTTAAAGTATACTCATGATACTCTTTATTTCTCTGTGGTCATTTGTGATATTACCTTTTTCATTCCTTATTTTGTGTATTTGGATCTGTTCTCTCATTTTCTTTGTTAGTCTGGCTAAGGGTTTGTCAATTTTATTGATATTCTCGAAGAACCAGCTTTTGGTTTTATTTGTTTCTAGTGCTTTCTTATTCTCTATTTCATTTGGTTCTGCTCTAATCTTTGTTATTTCTTTCCTTCTACTTCCCTTTGGTTTAGTTTGTTGTTGTTTTCCAAAATCCTCCAAGTGTGCATTTAGGTCTTCAATTTTAGCTTATTCTTCTTTTTTAATATATGCATTTATGGCTATGAACTTCCCTCTCAGGACTGTTTCCGCTGCATCCCATAGGTTTTGCTATTTTGTGTTGTCATTTTCATTTGTTTCAAGGTAGCTACTGATTTATTTTGAGATTTCCTCCTTGAACCACTGTTTTTCTAAGAGTGTGTTGTTTAACTTCCATATCCTTGTTCCTAACCTCTTTCTCTGGCCCTTAGTAATTTCCAATTTCATTCCATTGTGGTCAAAGAAATTGCATTGTATAATCTCAATCTTTCTGAAATCATTGAGTGTTGTTCTGTGGCCTAGAATGTGGTCTATCTTGGAGTATGATCCATGTACCCTCGATAAGAAAGTAAATCCTAATGTATTTGGTTGTGGTGTTCTGTATATGTCTATTAAGTTCAGAACCTCTTATGTATTGTTGAGAGCCTTTGGTTCTTTATTGATTGTCTGTCTAGATGTTCTGTCTAATGCTGATAATGGTGTATTAAAGACCCCACTATAATTGTAGAGTCATTTATTTCTCCCTTAGTTTTTCCAGAGTTTGCCTCATGTATTTTGAGGCACCCCGAATGGGTGCATAAATGTTTATGATTGTTCTCTCTTCTTGAGAGATTACACCTTTTTCTAATATATAGTGTCCATCTTTTCTCTTTCAACAGTTTTGCATTTAAAGTCTATTTTATCTGATATTTTTTTGGCTATTGTTAGCTTGTAAGATTATTTTCCAGCCATTTACTTTCAGCCTCCTTGAATTCCTGGGTTGAAGGTGGGTTTCTTGTAGACAGCATATAGGTGGATCATATTTCAATATCCATTCTGCCAATCTGTGTCTCCTGATTGGTGAATTTAGGCCATTAACATTCAGTGTTATTACTCACAAAGAATTTCTTACTTCAGCGATTTCTTGTTCAGGTTAATGTATATCATATGTTGTTTTGTTTCTGTTTTTGTCATTTTAGTTGTTGTTATACTCTCCTCTAACTCTCTCTCCCTTGTTTTTTCCTTTAAACTTGTAGAAACTCCTTTAGTATTTCTTGAAGTGCGGGCTTCTTATTGACATACACTCTTAATTTTTGTTTATCTGTAAATATTTTGAATTCTCCATCATTTTGAATGCCACTTTTGCTGGATAGAGAATTCGTGGATGGTAGTTTGTTTGTTTTTTTTTTTTTTTTCTTTTAGTACTTTGACTATGTCATACCACTATCTTCTTGCCTCCATGGTTTCAGCTGGGAAATCAGCACTTAATCTTATTGTGCTTCCCTTTTATAATGGTTCTTTTTTCTCTTGTTGCCTTGAGTATTTTCTCTTTGTGTTGAGCATTGGGCCTTTTGAAAAATATATGTCTTGGAATTGACCTGTTGGGATTTTTATTGTCTGGGCTGTGCTGTGCTTCCTGGATCTGCACATCCACCTCTATCAATGGTGTTGGGAAGTTTTCAGCCATTAATTCCTTCAAGACTCCTTCTTTTTCCTTTCCCTTCTCTTCTCCTTCTGGGATACCCATAATGCATATGTTTTTGTGTTTTGTGTTGTCGGTTAATTCCCAGAGTCCCTGCTGGATTTTTTTCTCTTTTTGTCTGTTTTCTGCTATCTGTTTTATTTAATAAATATTGTCTTCCACATCATTAATACTTTCTTCTCCTTTTCAAATCTGCTGTTATGTGAATCCAGCGTCTTTTTTTTTTCTTGTATTGTGCCATTGATCACCATCATATCTGATATCTTTTTGCGTATGTTTACAATTTCTTCTGCATATTCTCCCAGTGTCTTCTTTATATCCTTAATCTCTTCTTTCACTTCTTTAAGTTGGTCCATGATATTTGTTTGGTAAGCTTTTATTAGTCATTCGATGTTCTGCATCACTTCCTGGTTTTTAGTTTGTTCATTGGACTTCTCCAAGTTTTCTTGTTTCTCAGTGTGGTTTGTAATTTTTTGTTACCCTCTATTCATCATTTTATCTTGATGGTTCATTCAGTTGATTAGCTTCTCTCTGTGCTCTGGAGTTCTATTTAGCTGGTGGTTCTGTGTGTGTGTAAACTTTTCTTTTTGACAGTTTTTCTTCTTATTTTATTTTCTTCCTTCTTTCTATGTTCACTTGAAGGCAAAAGATTAGGGCCAGAGTAATCGAAAGATGTGAGAAAGTAATATGGATAATAGTGATATTGATAAAACTTAGAAGAGGGGCCAAATAAGTCTAAATGAAATGAATATTTAGCTCATGTAGGCATTGTAATCAGAAAAGAATTGGAGTACATACAATGGACTGGGAAACCAAAGAGAGGAATATATATATAATGATTTAGAAAGCTAGAATTATGAGGAGGGAGAGAAAGAGTAAAGAAAGGGTTGAAAGGAAAATTTGATATTAATTAAAAAGAAGGAAACTACATAGATATAATAGAAATTGACACCCTTAAGTTGTGGGCATATGAAAAAACTTGGTATATATGAGCCTCAACAGAAAGCAGAAAGCAGAAAGATGTGGTAAGGATAAGAGATAGTTTGTAACACAAAATCATTATAGATGGAATATGGGACATCACTGAAGAAGAAGCATAGCAAAGAAGAGACAGGCTAGCAGCACCTAATTTTTTAAAAATGAAAGAAAAAAGAAAGGGGGGAGGAAAGAGGGAAGAAAAGCAAGAGATTACAAATAAACAGAGAAAAGCCTAACAACCACTCAGGCAAGCAGTCAAACAAAGCTAAGGAGGATCAGTGTTCCTCTTAGGGTCATTGAGGTCCTCTCAGCCTGTTTGTTTATCAATTTCCCTGCAGGATCCTCTCAACAGGTTTTGAAGCAGCTTTTAGCTATTAAACTAAATTAAAAAGGAGAATTTATTTTTCATTTTTAAAAGAGACTGTCCTTTTATTTTGGTGAAATACAGGGCCCCAAGTTAGTCCTCTTCTAGACCACCCCCTTCACTGAGGGGACCATAACTAGGCTGGTGGAAACTAATCAAGCACCTCCCACTTCCTGGACTCCCCAGGGAAGCTAAACCTCTGATGCTAGTTGGTGAAGAACAATAAAAAATCTGACTCTGCCCCTTCTGGAGCTGAGCCTCAGTATCACCGGGCTCCTGGGTAAATCAGGTTTTCTCAGCAGATTTGCTTCTCCGCTCAGCCTGGCACTCCTTCAAGCCAACTTATCTGCTCCCCAAATCTATGGGGGGGGGGTCCAGACAGCCAAATTGATGGCAAAGAATCCCCTCTCTTCCTTGTGTCAGTACCCTCCTTCTTTCAGAGATTGCTCCCTCTCCTTGGCTTGGCAGGGTTTGGGGCTTATCCCTGGGCAGCTAGGTAAATCACCTCCCTCATCAGATTTACCCCTCCCCTCTTCCAAGTGTTGATTCAATCCAGCTATTTTGTTCACCCAAGTGCAAGGGCTTCCAGGCAGCCAAATCCTCAGAAAGGAAAGCTCTCTCACTCTTTTGCCAGAGCGATTACACTCTCACAGAGCACTCCCTCTCACTGGGCCATGTCACCAGATTGCCAGGCTAAATGCCTGGCTAAAGCTGTCTTTTTTCCCCCTAAATGTGGGGCTTGGCTGTTTGTGTTAACAAGTACAGGAAGGTTAAAATTTCACAAATCTCTACCATTCACACATTCCATTGATCTGCAGAAATAGATGCCCAATCTTCTTGCTCTGTGCACCCACAGCACAAACCCCTGGGCAAGACCGTGTCCACAATTCACCCATCTTTCCAAGTGCTTTAAAAAAAAAGCCATTCATTGTTCACTTTGTCCACATGATGTAGTACAGGATCACATATCAATAAAACTGATAGATAAACAAAAAATGTTGTTCAAGGACAGCCAGAAATATACCTATGCATGTCAGTGTCAACAAATGGATTGAGAGTTGTATAATTTCTTCCTTATTCTTTATTTATTATAATTATTATAGAGCTCTAGAAAAGGTTTAAAAATGATTGAAGAGATGAATGCACACCACTGTGAATATACCAAGGTCCAGGGAATGTACACATTGTATAAAAAAATATTGTTTTAACATGTCTCAATCAAACAATTTTGTTTTAAAGTCATGGGGATATCAGCAATTATACACCAAAGTGCAGCCATGGATAATAGTTTTTAGTTGTGTTCCAGAAGTGCTCTGGACAATTTTTTTTAAATGAATCATAATTCAGTTTTTCTGGAGATGTGTGTATGGGATCACTGAAAGGTGTTATGCCCCTTTATTTTATAAGGTCGTGATTTCTGATCTAGACTTCAAGCTTATATATGTTCATGTATTATTGATATACATCACTAAAAATATATATTAAGAGAAAGAGGGTAATCACAGACAAATATGAAGCATTGGAATTACCTATTTTTTTCTAAATTGGTGTTCCATTTGTCTTTCTTCATTGCTGGAGACCATAATCACACATGAATAAAATGGAATGTGGTGCACTCTGCTTCATGGATAAGGTCCATGACTTATATGAACAATTCCTTTCCTCAACGATATCTTGTAAACATTTGAGTCAGTCTTTACCACGTTGTAGACCCTACAAGACCCTTTTTCTCTTCTGGGTTTTGGCAAGCTCTTTCATAAACGATAGGAGATGTTTGAAGGCTGGAAGATATTTGTACTCTGAGTTCCTGGGTTTTCATTGCTGTATATGTGGATTCTGGCTCTTTGTTAGAATGAGCTTGATTTCATTTCCAATGCTTTCTAAAATTTTACAATAAGTCACGAGGTTAGGTATTTATATATGGATGCCTGCATTACAATCTCTCTGCACTTGAGAACAGCCCAATGATGTCCAGAAAATCAGGAATGGTTTCCTTGAAACAAAATGGTGAGCCTTCTAAACATTCAGTAAACAATCAAGAAATCATGGGAAAACATCTCCTGAGAATTATCAATTTGCATACACTTCCTTTTAAAATTAACATTTTCTTTCAATCTAATATACTTTTCAGTTCATAATTTTAAAATAAAGACCTTTTCAACAGCTTTAAAAAAGCCATTCATTGTTCACTTTGTCCACATGATGTAGTATGGGATCACATATAAATAAATCTGATAGATAAACAAAGAAAGTTTTTCAAGGTCAGGCAGAAACACCCATGTATCTCAGGATCAACAAATGGAGGTGAATAATTCTTTTATTCTAATTGTTGTTCTTTATTTATACTAATTATTTTAGAGCTATTGAAAAAGTTTAATAATGATTGAAGAGATGAATTCACACCACTGTGAATATACCAAAGACCAGGGAATGTACACATTGGATAAAAAAGATATTGATTTAATAGGACACAATAAAACAGATATGTTTTTAAAACCATGGGGATGTCAGGAATTGTACACCCACGTTTAGCCATAGATAATAGTTATTAGTGGTGTTTCAGAAATGGTCCGGCCAATTTTATAAATGAATCACAATTCAAGTTTCTGCTGGAGATGGAACCAGTGTAAGGTGTTATGCCCCTTTATTTTCAAAGGTTGTAATTTCTGCTCTAGACTTCATGTTTATGTATGTTCATATATGACTGATATGCATCACTATAAATATATATTAATAGAAAGAGGTTTGTGAGAGACAAATATGAAGGTTTGGTAATACCTATTTCACTAAAATGGTCTTCCTTTGGTGTTTCTTCAATGTTGGAAGCTATAATCACACGTGCATAGAATGGAGGGCAGTACACTGAGCTTGATGGATTAGGTCATTGACTTTTATAAGCCATTCTTCTCCCACATGATACCTTGTAAACATTTCAGTCACTCTTTGTCACATTGTAGACAATACAAGTTCCTTTCTCTCTTCTGGGTGTTGGCAAGTTCCTTCATAAACCATAGGGGAAATTTGTTGTCTGGGAGCTATTTGTACTCTGAGTTCCTAGGTTTTAATTTGTGTATATGTGGATTCTGTTCCTTTGTAAGAATGAGTTTGATTTTATTTCCAAACTTTCTTAAAAATTACAATATGTCATAAGAATAGATATTTATATATGGTTAACTGCCTCACAATCTTTCTGCACTCAAGAACAACCCAGTGATGTCCAGAAAATCAGGAATGGTTTTCTTGAAACTAAATCTGCAGCCTTCTAAACAGTCAATAAACAATTGTAAAATCATGGAAAAATATCAGCTCAGAATTATCAATTTCCCACAATTCCTTTTAAAATTAACATTTACTTCAAAGTAATATCAGTTTCAGTTCATAATTTTAAAATAAAGACCATTTCAACAGCTTTAAGTAAGCCATTCCTTGTTCAGTTTTTCCCCATGATGTAGTATGGGATCACATATCAAGAAAACTGTTAGATTACCAAAAAAGTTATTGTAGGATAGCCTGAAAAACACTTATATATGTCAGTGTCAACAAATGGATTGTGAGGCGAATAATTTTTTCTTTATTCTTCTGGTTTTTTAATTTTTTTATAATTACTATAGAACTATTGTAAAGGTATAGTAAAGATTGAAGAGATGAATGCACATCACTGTGAATATATCAAGGTCCAGGGAATGAACTCATTGGATAAATAAAGATGCTGGTTTAATATGTCTAAATAAAACAGATTTGTTTTAAAAATCATGGGTATGTCAGGAATTGTACAACCAAGTTCAGCCATGGTTAATAGTTATTAGTTGAGTTTCAGAAAAGCTATAGTCAATTCTTAAAAATGAATCACAGCTCAAATTTCTGCTGGAGGTGGAACAACTGTAAGGAGTTATGCCTCTTTTGTTTCTAAGGTTCTGATTTCTGCTCTAGAATTCAAGTTTATGTAAGTTCAATTATGACTGATATGCATCACTAAAATATATATATTAAGAGAAAGATGGTGGTGAGAGACAAATATGAAGCTTTGGAATTACCTATTTCTCTAAAGTGATCTTCCTTTTGTCTTTCTTCAGTGTTGGAGTCTATAATCTCACATGAATAGAATGGAGGACAGTACACTCTGATGGATTTGGTCCTTAACTTTTCTGAACCATTCTTGTCCCCCATGATATCTTGTAAACATTTGAGTAACTTTTTGTCATCTTGTGGACCCTACAAGGCCCTTTTACTTTTCTGGGTGCTGGCAAGGAACTCCATAAGCCATAGGAGAAATTTGGAGGCTGTGAGATATTTATACTCTGTGTTCCTGGGTTTTCATTTGTGCATACGTGGTTTCTATTTCTTTGTAAGAATGAGTTTGATTTTATTTCCAATACTTTCTTAAAATAAAAATATTTCATAATTGTAGGTATTTATATATGGATACCTGCATCACAATCTCTCTGCACTTAAGAACAGATCAATCATGTCCAGAAAATCAAAAATGGTTTCCTTGAAACCAAATCCATATCCTTCTAAACATTCAGTAAACAATTGTGAAATCATGGAAAATGAACTCCTCTGCATTACCAATTTACCTACACTCCCTTTTTAAATTAACATTTTTAAAAAATCTAATATCCATTTCAGATCATTCTTTTAAAATAAGGCCTTTTAAACAGCTTTAAAAATCTCTTTCATTGTTCACATTTTCCTCATGATGTAGTAAGAGATCACATATCAATAAAACTGATGGTTGAATAAAAAATTTGTACAAGAATAGCAAGGAAAACCCATATATTTTAGTCTCAACAAATGGATTGAGATGTGAATAATTTCTTCTTTATATTTTTGTTTTTGTTTTTTTATTATAATTATTGTATAGGTATTGAAAAGGCTTCATAATGATTGAAGTGATGAATACAGCTCACTGTGAATATGCCAAGGAGCAGTGAATATACACTTTGGATAAAAAAGTTATTGGCAAAAAAAGTTATTGGTTTAAAATGTCTCAATAAAACACCTTTGTTTTAAAAATCCTGGGGGGATGTGAGAAATTATACACCCAAGTGAGCCATGGATAATAATCATTAGTCATGTTTCAGAACTGCTCTGGCAAATTTAAAAAAGAATTAAAATTCAAGTTTTTCCTAGAGATGTGTGTATGGGACCACTGTAAGTTGTTATGCCCCTTTATTTTCTAAGGTCATGATTTCTGCTCTAGATTTGAAGTTTATGTATGTTCAGAAATGGTTGATATGCCTAAGAAAAATATATATTAAGAGAAAGAGGGTGCTGAAAGACAAATATGAAGCTTTGGAATTACCTAATTCTATAACGTGGTATTCCATTTGTTTCTTCATTGTTGTATGCTATAATCATGTGTGTATAAAATGGAGGGAGGTACACTCTGCTTGAATGATTAGTTCTTGATTTTTTTGAACCATTCCTCTCCCCCATATCTTGTAAACATTTGAGTCATCCTTTGTCACCCTGTTGACCCTACAAGTCCCCTTTTCTCTTCTGGGTGTTGGCCGGGTCCTTCATAAGCCATAGGAGTAATTTGGAGGCTGGGAGCTATTTGTACACTTAGTTCCTGGGTTTTCATTTGTGAATATGTGGATTCTGTTTCTTTGTAAGAATGAGTTTGATTTTATTTCCAATACTTTCTAAAAAATTACAATGTCATAAGAGCAGGTATTTATATATGTGTACCTGCATCACAAATTCTCTGCACTCGAGAACAGCCCATTGATGTCCAGAATATCAGGACTGGTTTCCTTGAAACAAAATCTGGAGCCTTCTCAACATTCAGTAAACAACTGTGAAATCATGGAAAGAGATCTCCTCAGAATTATCAATTTACCTTCATTCCCTTCCAAAATTACCCTTTTCTTTCAATCTAATATCCATTTCAGTTCATAGTTTTAAAATAAAGACATTTTAAACAGCTTGAAAAAAGCCTTTTATTGTTCACTTTGTCCACATGATGTATTATGGGATCACATATCAATAAAACTGATAGATAAACAAAAAAGGTTTTCATCAACAGCCAGAAAAACACCTGTGCATGTCACTGTCTCCAATTGGATTGAGAGGTGAAAAATTTCTTCTTTATTCTTCTGGTTTTTCTTTATTTATTATAATTATTATAGAGCTACTGAAAAGGATTAGTTATGATTGAAGTGATGAATTCACACCACTGTGAATATACCAAGGACCAGGGAATGTAAACATTGGATAAAAAGATTTTGGTTTTATATGTCTCAATAAAACAGCTTTGTTTTAAAAATCGTGGAGATGTCAGGAATTGTACACCCAAATTTAGTCATGGATAATAGTCGTGTTTCAGTAATACTCTGGCCAATATTTGTAAATAAATAACAATTCAAGTTTCCACTGGTGATGGGACCATTGTAAGGTGTTATTCCCCCTTTTCCTAAGGTTGTGGTTTCTGCTCTAGAATACAAGATCATGTATGTTCATGTATGAATGATATGTATCACTAAAAAGATATATTAAGAGAAAGGGGGTAGTGATAGCCAAGTATGAAGCACGGGGATTACCTGTATCTCTAATATGGTCTTCCTTTTGTGATTCTGTATTGTTGGAGGCTATAATCAGGTGTGCAAAGAATGGTGGGAGGTACACTCTGGTTGGTGGATTAGATTCTTGACTTTTATGAACCATACATCTCCCCCATGATATCTTGTAAACATTTGAGTCACTCTTTGTCATCGTGTCGACCCTACAAATTCCTTTTTCTATTCTGGGTGTTGGTAAGGTACTTCATAAGCCATGGGTGAAATTTGGAGGCAGATAGCTATTCGTACTCTGAGTTCCTAGGTTTTCATTTGTGTATATGTGGATTCTGTTTCTTTGTAAGAATGAGTTTGGTTTTATTTCCAATACATTCTAAAAAATTACCATATGACTTTAGAGCAGGTGTTTATACAAGGATACCTGCATCACAATATTGCTGCACTCGAGACAGCCCAATGATATCCAGACAATCAGGACTGGTTTCCTTGAAACAAAATCCAGAGAGTTCTAATCATTCAGTAAACAACCGTGAAATCATGAAAAAAGATCTGTGAATTATCGTTTTACCTACACTCCCTTTTAAAATTAACATTTCCTTGAATCTAATATCCATTTCAGTTCATAATTTTAAAGGAAAGACCTTTTCAACAATTTAAAAGAGCCATTCATTGTTCACTTTGTCCACATAATGTAGTATGGGATCACATATCAATAAAACTGATATATAAACAGTTTTATTAAGGGGTCTTCCATTTGTGTTTCTTCATTGCTGGAGGCTATAATCACGCATGCACAGAATGGAGGGTGGTACACTTTGATTGATGGATTGGGCCTTGACTTTTTGAACCAATCCACTCCCCCATGATATTTTGTAGGTATTTGAGTAAACTTTTGTCACCTTGTGGACCCTATAATCCCCCTTTTCTCTTCTGTGTGTTGACAAGGTCCTTCCTATGCGATAAGTGAAATTTGGATGCAGGGAGCTATTTTGTACTCTCAGATCCTGGGCTTTCATTTGTGTATATGTGGATTCTGTTTCTTTGAAAGAATGATGTTTAATTTTATTTCCAAAAGATCCTAAAAAATTACAATATGCCACAGAAGCAGGTATTTTAATATGGATACCTGCATCAACCTCCCTCTGCACTGAAGAAAATGATGTCCAGAAAATCAGGAATTGATTTTTTGAAACTAAATAGGAACATTGAAAACATTAAGCAAACAACCGTGAAATCAATGAAAAAGATCTCCACAAAATTATAAATTTCCCTTCACTCCCTTTTAAAATTAACATTTTCTTTCAATTTAATATTAGTTTCAGTTAAAATTTTTAAAATAAAGATCTTTTCAACAGTTTAAAACAGCCATTCATTGTTCACTTTTTTGACATGATGTATTATGGCACCACATATCAATCAAACTGATATATAAAAAGAAAAAGTTGGTCAAGGACAGCCAGAAAAACACCTATGCATGTCAGTTTCACAAATGGATTGAAAGATGACTAATTTCTTCTTTATTCTTTTTTTTTCATTATTTATTGTAATTACTATAGAACTATTAAAAACAGTTAATAAAGATTGAAGGGATGAATGCACATTAGTGTGAATATATTAAGGACCAGGGAATGTAAACATAGGATAAAAAATATATTGGTTTAATATGCCTTTGTAAAACAGCTTTGTTTAAAAATCATGGGGATGTCAGGAATTGTACACCCAAGTTGAGCCATGGATAATAGTTATGAGTTGTGTTTCAAAAATGCTCTGGCAAATTTTTGTAAATCAATCACTATTCAAGTTTCTGCTGGAGATGGGACAATTGTAAGTGTTATCCCTCTTTAATTTTTAAGGAAGTGATTTCTGCTCTAGGCTTCAAGTTTATGTATGTTCATTTATTAATGATTTGCATCATTAAAATATATATTAAGAGAAAGAGGGAAGCGGCTGTGGCTCAATCAGTGGGGCTCCCGTTTACCATATGGGAGGCCCTGGGTTCAGTTCCCGGGGCCTCCTGGTGAGGGCAGGCCCACCCGCATGGCGTGGTTGGCTGACCCAGCGAGCACAGGCAGCAGGTGGGGGGGATACATGAATAAATAAATAAAATCTTTAAAAAAAAAAAAAAGAGAAAGAGTGTGATGAGAGACAAATATGAAGCTTTGGATTCACCTATTTCTCTAAAGTGGTATTCCTTTGGTGTTTCTGAATTGTTGGAGGCTGTAATCATGCACGCATAGGATGGAGGGTGGTACCCTTTGCTTGATGGGTTAGTTCCTTGAATTTTGTAAACAATCCTCTCCCCCACAATATCTTGAAAACATTTGAATCAATATTTTTCACCTGGTGGATGTTACAAGTTCCTTTTTCATTTCTGGTTGTTGGCAAGTCCTTCATAAGCCATAGGAGAATTTTGGAGACTGGGAGCGAATTGTACTCTGAGTTCCTGGGATTTCATTTGTGTATATGTGGATTCTGTTTCTTTGTAAGAATGAGTTTGATTTTATTACCAATTCTTTCTAAAAAATTACAATATATCATAAGAGTAGGCATTTATATATACTGCATCACAATCTCTCTGAACTCGAGAACAGCTCAATGATATCCAGAAAATCAGGCATGGTTTCCTGGAAACAAAATCCAGAGCTTCCTTATCAATCAGTAAACAATTGTGAAGTCTTGGAAAAAGATCTCCTCATACTTATCAATTTACCAATGTTCCCTTTTAAAGGTAACATTTTCTTTCAATCTAATATCCATTTCAGTTCATAATTTTAAAATAAAGACATTTTCAACAGCTTTAAAAAACCATGAATGGTACACTTCTTCCAAAGTATGTTGTATGGGATCCCATATCAATAAAACCAATAAACAAAAAATTGCTCAATGACAACCAGAAAAGCATGTATGTAAATCAGGGGCAGCAAATGGATTGAGAGATGAATAATTTCTTCTTTATTCTTCTGGTTTTTCTTTATTTATTATAGTTTTTATAGTGCTACAAAAATGGTTTAAAAATGATTGACATGGTAAATGCATACCACTGTGATTATAGCAAAGACCTGCCAATGTACACATAGGATAATAAAGATATTGGTTTAATATGTCTCAATAAAACAGATTATTTCAAAAATTATGGGGATATCAGTCATTGTATACCCAAGTGGAGCCATGGATAATAGTCTTGTTTCAGAAATGCTCTTGCAAATATTTGAAAATGAATCACAATTCAAGATTCTTCTTGTGATGGGACCAAAGTAAGGTGTTATGCCCCTTCATTTTCTAAGATTTTTATTTCTGCTGAATACTTCAAGACTATGTATCTTCATGTATTACTAATATGCATCAATAAAAATATATATTAAGGGAAAGAATGTGGTGGTAGACAAATATGAAGCTTTGGATGTACCTATTTCTATAAAGTGGTCTTTTGTGTTTATTCATTGTTGGAGGGTATAATCAGGAGTGCATAGAATGGAGGACGGTACACTCTGCTTGACATTTATGAACCATGACTCTCCCCCATGATATCCTGTAAACATTTAAGTCATTCTTTGTCACCTTGTGGAAGATACAAGTCCCTATTTCTATTCTGGGTGTTGACAAGGTCCTTCATAAGCCATTGGAGAAATTTGGAGGCTAGGAGCAATTTTGTACCGTGAGTTTTCATTTGTGTATAGGTGGATGCTGTTTCTTTGTAAGAATGAGTTTGATTTTATTTCCAATACATTCTTAAAAATTACAATATATAATAAAATCTGGTATTTATATATGGATAGCTGCATCACAGTCTCTCAGCACTTGAGAACAGCCCAATGAAATCCAGAAAATCAGGAATGATTTCTTTGAAAGAAATTCTGGAGCCTTCATAACATTCAGTAAACAATCATGAAATCATGGAAAATTATCTCCTCAGAATTATCGAATTACATAAACTCCCTTTTAAAATTAACATTTTCTTTAAATCTTTTACCCATTTCTGTTCTTAATTTAAAATATAGACTTTCCATCAGCTTAACGAAGCCATTCATTGTTCACTTAGCCCTCATAATGTAGTATGGGATCACAAATCAATAAACTGACAGATAAATAAAAAACGTTGTTCAAGGACAGCCAAAAATCACCTATGTATATTCATGTCTACAAATGGATTGAGAAGTGAATAATTTCTTCTTTCTACTTCCAGTATTTCTTTATTTATTATATTTATTATAGAGCTTTTGAAAAGGTTTAATAATGATTCAAGTGATAAATGCACACCACTGTGAATATACCCAGGACCAGGGAATGTACACATTGGACACAAAAGATATTAGTTTAATATGTCTCAATAAAAATGTTTTTTTTTAAAAATTGTGGGTATGTTAGGAATTGTACACCCACATTGAGCCATGGATAATAGTTGTTAGTCATGTTTCAGGAATGCTCTGGCCAATTTTAAATACCAATTTCAATTATTGTTAATCCAAATTGAGCCATGGATAATAGTTATTTGTGATGTTTCAGAAATATTCTGGCCAAATTTTAAAAATGAATCACAATTCAAGTTTCTGCTGGAGATGGGACCACTGTAATGTGTTATGCCCTTTTATTTTCTAAAGTAGTGATTTCTGCTCTAGACTTCAAGTTTATGTATGTTCATGAATGATTGATATGCATCACTAAAAATACATATTAAGAAAAGTTGGTGAGAGACAAATATGAAGCATTGGAAGTACCTATTTCTATAAAGTGGTCTTCATTTTGTGTTTCTTAATTTTGGAGGCTCTAATCACTTTTGCATAGAATGGAGGGTGGTACACTCTGCTTCTTGGATAGGTTCTTGTCTTTAATGAACCATTTTTCTCCCTCATGATATCTTGTAAACATTTGAGTTACTCTTTCTCACCTTGTGGACACTACAAGACCCTATTTTTCTGTGGGTGTTGACAAGTTCCTTCATGAGCCATTGGAGAAATTTGAAGGCGGGGAGATATTTGTACTATGAGTTCCTCGGTTTTCATTTGTGTATATGTGGATTCTGTTTCTTTGTTAGAATGAGATTCATTATATTTCCAATACGTTATAAAAAATAACAATATGTCATAAGAATAGGCATTTATATATGGATCCCTGCATCACAATCTCTATGCACTCGAGAACAACCTGATGATGTCCAGAAAATCAGGAAAGTTTTCCTTGAAACAAAATCTGAAGCCTTTTTAACATTCAGTAAACAATCGTGAAGTCATGGAAACAGTTTTCAGAATTATTGATTTATCTACACTCTCTTTTAAAATTAACATTTTCTTTCAATCTAATATCTTTTTCAGTTCATAATTTTAAAATAAAGGCCTTTTCAACAGCTTTAAAAGAGCCATTTATTGTTCACTTTTTCTACTTGATGTAGTATGGGATCACATATAAATAAAACTGAGAGATAAACAAAAAAAGTTGTTCAAGGACAGCTAGAAAATAACCTATGAATTTCAGTGACAACAAATGGATTGAGATATGAATAATTTATTCTTTATTCTAATAATTTTTATTTATAATAATGATTATAGAGCTATTGAAAATGTTTAATAATGATTGAAGAGATAAATGCACACCACTGTGAATATACAAAGACCGGGGAATGTGCACATTGAATAAAAAAGATATTTGTTTAATATTTCTCAATAAAACAGATTTGTTTTAAAAATCTTGTGGATGTTAGGAATTGTACACCCAAGATGAGCCATGGATAATAGTTATTATTAGTGTTTCAGAAATGCTCTGGGTAATTTTAAAAATAAATCACAATTCATACTATGCTGGAGATGTGTGTATGGTACCACTGTAAGGTTTTATTTTCTAAGGTTTTGATTTCTGCTCAAGAGTTCAAGATTATGTTCATGTGTGACTGATATGCATTACGAAAAACAGTTATTCAGAGAAAGATTGTGGTGAGAGACAAATATGATGCTTTGGAATTACCTTTTTCTCTAAAGTGGTTTTCCTTTCATTTTTCTTCATTGTTGGAGTCTAAAATCACATGAGCTTTTTAATTTATGGTGGTACACTCCTCTTGATATATTAGTTCCCAGAATTTTAAGAATCTTTCCAATCACCCATTATAACTTGCAAATATTTGAGGCATTTTTTGTCACCTTGTGGACACTGCAAGTCACTTTTTCTCTTCTGGGTGTTGGCAAGGTCCTTCATAAGGCATGGGAGAAATTTTGAGGCTGGGAGCTATTGGTATTTGAGTTCCTGGGTTTTCATTTGTGTAAATGTTGATTCTGTTTATTTATGAGTGAATTTGCTTTTATTTCCAATACTTTCTAAAAAATTACAATATGTCATAAGAGCAGGGATTTATATATGGACACCAGCTTCACAATCTCTCTGCCCACAATAACAGTCCAATGATGTCCAGAAAATCAGGCATGGTTTCCTTGGAACAAAATCTGGAGTGTTCTAAACATTCAGTAAACAAACTTGAAATCATGGGAAACGATATCCACAGAATTATTGATTTACTTAACTCCCTTTTGAAATTAACAATTTCTTTATATCTAATGTGTATTTCAGTTCAAAATTTTAAAATAAAGACCTTTCAACAGCTTTAAAAAAGCCATTCATTGTTCACTTGGTCCACATGATGTAGTATGGGATCACATACCAATAGAACTGACAGATAAACAAAAACAGTTGTTCAAAAACAGCCAGAAAAACACCTATTTATGTCAGTGTCAACAAATGGATTGAGATGTGAATAATTTCTTCTTTACTCTTCTGGTTTTTCTTTATTTATTATAATTATATAGAGCTATTGAAAATTTTAATAATGAATGAAGAGATGAATGAACACCACTGTGAGTAAACCAAGGACAAGGGAATGCACACATTGGATAAAAAAGATATTGGCTTAAAATTTTTCAATAAAAAAGATTTATTTTAAAAATTGTGGGGATGTCAGGAGCTGTTCACCCAAGTGGAGCCATGGATAACACTTATTAATCATGTTTCAAAGATGCTCTATGGAATTTTTAAAAATGAATCACAATTCAATTTCTGCTGGATATGGGACCACTGTAAGGTGTTATGCCCCTTTATTTTCTAAAGTAGTGATTTCTGCTCTAGACTTCAGGCTTATTTATGTTCATGTATGATGATAAGCATCACTAAAAATATATATTAAGAGAAAGAGGATGATGAGAGACAAATATGAAGCTTTGGGATTACCTATTTCTCTAAAATGGTCTTCCTTTCGTGTTTCTTCATTGTTGGAGGCTATAATCATATGTGCATAGAATGAAGGCCGTTCCACTCTGTTTAATGGATTAGTTATTTGACTTTTATGAGCAATTCCTCTCCCACATGATATTTTGTAAACATTTGAGTCACTTTTGTCACCTTTGGAGGCTACAAGCCCCTTTTTCTCTTCTGCATTTTGGCAAGCTCCTTCATAAGCCACAGGAGAAATTTGGAGGCTGGGAGTTATTTATACTCTGAGTTCCTGGGTTTTCATTTGTGCATATGTGGATTCTGTTTCTTTGTAAGAATGAGTTTGATTTTACACCCAAAATATTCTAAAAAATTACAATATGTCATAAGAGCAGGTATTTATATATGGATCCTTCCATCACAATCTCCCTGCACTCAAGAACATCCCAATAATGTCCAGAAATCAGAAATTGTTTACATGAACAAAATCCAGGACTTCTAAACATTCAGTAAACAATTGTGAAATCATGGAAAAGATTTCCTCAGAATTATGGTTTTACCTAGAGTCCCTTTTAAAATCAACATTTCCTTTCAATATAATATCCGTTTTAGTTCATAATTTTGAAATAAAGATTTTTTCAAGAGCTCTAAAAATGTCGCTCATTGTTCACTTTGCCCACATAATGTGGTAAGTGATCACATACCAATGAAACTGATACAGAAACAAAAAAATTTGTTCAAGGACAGCAAGAAAAACACCTATGTATGTCAGTGTCAAATAATGGATTGAGAGGTGAATAATTTTGCCTTTATTTTTCTGGTTTTTCACTATGTATTATAAGTATTATAGAGCTATTGAAAAGATTTAATATTGATTGAAGAGATGAATGCACCCCACTGTGAATATACCAACGACCAGGGAATGTACACATTGGATAAAAAAGACATTGGTTAAATATGTATCAATAAAACAGAGTTATTTTAAAAATCAATGGAATATCAGGAACTGTACCCCCAAGTTGAGCAATGGATAATAGTTAATAGTCATGTTTCAGAAATGCTCTGGGCAATTTTAAAAATAAATCACAATTCAAGCTTCTGCTGGAGAAGGGACCACTGTAAGGTGTTATGGCCCTTTATATTCTAAGGTTGTGATTTCTGCTCTAAACTTCACATATATGTATGTTCTTGTATGAATGATAAGCATCACTAATTATATATATTAATAGAAAGAGGGTGGTGAGGGGAAAATACGCAGTTTTGAAAATACCTATTTTTCTAACGTGGTCTTCCTTTTGTCTTTCTTCATTGTTCTAGGCTATAATCAATGTGCATATAATGGAGGGCGGTAGATTTTACTTGATGGATTAGGTCCTTGACTTTTATGAGCTATTCCTCTTCCCCATGATATCTTGTAAACATTTGATTCGCTCTTTATCACCTTGTGGACTCAGCAAGTCCCTCTTTTTCTTCTGGGAGTTGGCATGGTCCTTCATTAGCCGTAAGAGAAATTTGGAACCCGGTAGCTATATATACTCTGAGTTCCTGGATTTTCATTGGTGTATAGGTGGATTCTGGTTCTTTTAAGAATGAGTTGGATTTTATTTCCAAGACTTCCTAAAAACTTGCAATATGGCATAAGAGCAGGTATTTATATTTGGATACATGCATCACAATATCTCTGCACTAAATAACAGCCCAATGATGTCCAGAAATCAGGAATGATTTCCTTGAAACAAAATCTGGAGACTTCTTAACACTATGGAAACTTTCATGGAATCATGGAAAAAAGATCTCTTATGAATTATTGATTTACATACACTCCCTTTAAAAATGAACCTTCTCTTTCAATCTAATATCCATTACAGTTCATAATTTTAAAATAAAGGTCCTTTCAACAGCTTTAAAAATGTCATTCATTGTTCACTTTGTACACATGTTATAGTCCAGGAACACATATCAATAAAACTGATAGATAATCAAAAAAAGTTGTTCAAGGGCAGCCAGAAAAAAAAAAAAACACCTATGTATGTCTGTGTCAACACAAGTATTGTGAATTGAATAATTACTTATTTATTCTTCTGTTATTTCTTTCTTTATTATTATTATTATTGAGCTATTGAAAATGTTTAATAATGATTGAAGAGATGAATGCACACCACTGCGAATATATCAAAGACCAGAGAATGCACTCATTGGATAAAAATTATATTGGTTTAATATGTCTCAATAAAACAGATTTGTTTTAAAATCATGGGGATGTCAGGAATTGTTCACCCAAGTTGAGACTTGGATAATAATATTTATTCTTGTTTCAAAAATGCTCTGACAAATTTTTAAAAATGAATCACAATTCAATTGTCTGTAGGAGATGGGACATTTGTAAGGTGTTATACCCCTTATTTTCTAAGGTTGTGATTTCTGTTCTTGATTTCATGTTTATGTATGTTCATGTATGATTGATGTACATCACTAAATATATATTAAGAGAAAGAGGGTGGTGAGAGAAAGTACGAATCTTTAGAATTGCCTATTTCTTTAAAATGGTCTTCCTTTTGTGTTTCTTCATTGTTGGAGTCGATATTAATGCATGCATAGAATGGAGGGTGGTGAATTCTGCTCAATGCATTACTTTTGTGACTTTTATGAACCATTTTTCTCCTCCATGATATCTTGTAAACATTTGAGTCCCTCTTTGTCACCTTGTGGACACTAAAACTCTCTTTTTCTCTTCAGGGTGTTGGCAAGTTACTTCATAGACCATAGGAGAAGTTTAGAGGGTGGGAGAGATTTGTTCTCTGAGTTTCTGCATTTTCTTTTCTGTGTATATGTGGGTTTTGTTTCTTTGTAAGAATGAGTTTGATTTTATTTCCAATAATTTCTAAAATGTTAACATATGTCATAGGAGCAGGTATTTATATATGGATACCTACATCACAATCTATCTGCCCATGAGAACAGCCCAATGATGTTCAGAAAATCAGGAATGGTTTCCTTGAAACAAAATCCAAGGCCTTCTAAACATTCAGTAAACAATCATGAAATCATGGAAAAAGATCTCCTCTGAATTATCTATTTAAATACACTCCCTATTAAATTTAACATGTTCTTTCAATCTAATATCTGTTTCAGTTCATAATTTTAAAATAAAGATCTTATTAACAGCTTTAAAAAAGCCATTCAATGTACATTTTGTCCACATGATGTAATATGGGATGATGTATCAGTAAAACTGACATATAAACAAAAAATTTGCTAAAGGAAAGCCAGAATCACCTATGTATCAACATTGTCAACAAATGGATTGAAAGGTGAATAATTTCTTCTTTATTCTTTTGGTTTTTCTTTATTTGTTGTAATTTTTATAGAGCAATTGAAAAGTTTTAAGAATGATTGAAGAGATGAATGCACACTAATCTGAATATTCCAAGGACCAGGAAATGTACACATTGGATAAAAAAAAAAAAGATTGGTTTAATATGTCACAATAAAACAGATTTGTTTTAAAAATCGTGGGGATGTCAGGAATTGTATATCCAAGTTGAGTCATGGATAATAGTTATTTGTTATGTTTCAGAAATGCTCTGGCCAATTTTTAAAAATGAAGCACAATTCAAGATTCTCCTGGAAGATGTGTGCATGCGACCACTGTAAAGTGTTATGTCCCTTTATTTTCAAAGGTTGTGGTTTCTGCTCTAGATTTCATGTTTGTTGATTCATGTATGACTGATATGTATCACTACAAATATATATTAACAGAAAGAGGGTGGTGAGCGAGAAATATGAAGTTTTCGAATTACCTATTTCTCTAAAGTGGTCTTCCTTCTGTGGTTCTTCTTTGTTGGAGGCTGTTATCACGTGTGCATAGAATGGAGGGCGGTACAGTTTGCTGGATGGATTTGGGCCTTGACTTTTATGAACCATTCCTCTTCCCCATAATATCTTGTAAACATTTCTGTCCCTCTTTGTCACCTTCTGAAAACTATAAGACCCATAATCTCTTCTAGGTGTTGGCAAGGTCCTTCATAAGCCATAGTAGAAATATGGAGGCTGGCAGCTATATGTACTCTGAGTTCCTTGTTTTTTTTTTTTTTCCTGTATATGTAGCTTCTGTTTCTTTGTAATAATGAGTTTGATTTTATTTCCCATATGTTTTAAAACATTACAATATGTCATAAGAGCATGTATTTATATTTGGATCCCTGCATTACAATCTCTCTGCACTCAAGGACATTCCAATGATGTCCAAAAAATCAGGAATGATTTCCTTGAAACAAAATCTGGGCCTTCCTAACATTCAGTAAACAATCGTGATATCATGGGAAAAGATCTCCTCAGAATTATCGATTTACCTACACTACTTTTAAAATTAGCAATTTCTTTCAATCTAATATCCATTTCAGTTCATAATTTTAAAATCAGGACCATTTCAACAGCTTTTAAAAAGCCATTCATTGTTCACTTTGTCCACATGATGAAGTATGCAATCACATATCAATAAACCTGATAGATAAACAAAAAATATTGTTCAAGGAGAGTCAGAAAATCACCTTTGTATGTCATTTCAACAAATGGAATGATAAGTGAATAATTTCTTATTTATACTTCTGTTTTTTCTTTATTTGTTATAATTATTATAGAGCTATTGAAGAGGTTTAATAAAGATTGAAATAATGAATATATATACCACTGTGAGTGTACCAAGGACCAGGGAATATATACATTGGATAAAATAGATAATGGTTCAGTATGTCTCAATAAAAAGATTTTTTTTTAAAAAATTGTGGGGATGTCAGAATTGCACACCCTATTTGAGCCATCGATAATTATTAGTCATGTTCCAGAAATGCACTGGCCAATTTTTGAAAATGAGTCACAATTCAATTTTCTGCTGAAGATGTATGTATGGTTGCAATGCATGGTTATGCCCTTTATGTTCTAAGGTTGTGATTACTCCTCTAGACTTCAAGTTTATGTATGTTCATGTATGACTGTTATGCAGCAATAAAAATATATTAAGAGAAAGTGGGTAGTCAGAGGCAAATATGAAGCTGTGGAAATACCTATTTCTCTAACATGGTCTTACTTTTGTGTTTCTTTATTATTGGAGGCAATAATCACGCATGAATAGAATGGAGGGCAGTACACAATGCCTGATGGATTATGTCCTTGATTGTATGAACCATTCTGCTCCCCCATGATAGCTTGTAAACATTTGAGTCACTCTTTGTCACCTTCAGGACTCTACAACTCCCTTTGTCACCTCTGGGTGTTGGAAAGGTCCTTCATAAACCATAGGAAAAATTTGGAGGCTGGGAGTTCTTTGTACTATGAGTTCCTATGTTTTTATTTGGGTATATGTGGATTCTGTTTCTTTGTAATAATGAGTTTGATTTTATTTCCCATAATTTCCAAAAATTATAATATATCATAAGAGCAGGTATTTATATATGAATACCTGCATCACAATCTCTCTGCACTGAGAACATCCAAATGATGCCAGAAAATCAGGAATGGTCTAATTCAAATAAAATCTGGGCCTTCTAAACTTTCAGCAAACAATCGTGAAAACATGGAAAAAGATCTCTGAATTATCGATTTATGTACACTCCCGTTTAAAATTAACATTTCTTTCTATCTGAAATCTGTTTATGTTCATAATTTTAAAATAAAGACCTTTCCAACAGCTTTTTAAAAAGCCATTGTTTGTTCTCTTTCTTCTCATGATATAGTATCAGATCACATGTCAGTAAAACTGACATATAAACAAAAAAATTTATTCAAGGACAGCCAGGAAAAGATGCATGCATGTCAGTGTCAACAAATGTAATGAGAGGTGAATAATTTCTTCTATATTCTTCTTTTTCTTTATTTATTATAATTATTATAAAACTATTGAAAATGTTTAATAATCTTTGAAGAGATGAATGTGCACAACTGTGAATATACCAAGGAACAGGATAAGTACACATTGGATAAAAAAGATATTTGTTTAATATATCCCTATAAAACATATTGATTTTAAAAGTCTTGTTTTTTTTCAGGAATTGTACACACAAGTTGAGCTATGGATAATAGTTATTAGTCAACTTTCAGAAATGCTCTGGCCAATTTTTGAAAATGAATCACAATTCAATTTTCTGCTGGAGATGGGGCTAATGTAGGTGTAATGCTGCTTTATTTTCTAAGGTTGTGATTTCTGCTCTAGACTTCAAGTTTTGTATGTTCCTGAATGACTGATATGTATCATTAAAAATATACATTAAGAGAAAGAGGGTGGTGAGAGACAAATATGAAACTTTGGAATTACATTTTTCTCTAAAGTGTTCTTCCTTTTGTGTATCTTCATTGTTGGAGGCAATCACTCTTGCATAGCATGGAATGATGTACACTCTGCTTGATGTATTAGGTCCTTGACTCTTATGAACCATTCCTTTCATCCATGATATCTTGTAAACATTTGAGTCACTCTTTGTCACCTTGTGGACACTACAAGTACCTTTTCCTCTTCTGGGTGGTGGCAGGTCATTTGTAAGTCATAGGAGAAATATGGAAGTTGAGAAATATTTGTACTCTGAGTTCATGGGTTTTCATTTGTATATATGTGGATTCTGTTTCTTTGTAAGAATGAGACTGACTTTATTTCCAATAGTTTCTAAAAAATTACAATAAGTCATTAGAGCAGGTATTTATATATGGATACCTTCATCACAAACTCTCTGCACTCAAGAACAGAACAGCCCAATGATATCCATAAAATGAGAAATAGTTTCCTTGGAACAAAATCTGAGACCTTCTTGGCATTCAGTAAGCAATCGTGAAATCATGTAAAAAGATCTCCTCTGGGTTATAGATTTACCTATACTTCCTTTTAAAATTAACATTTTCTTTCAATCTAATATCCTTTTCAATTTATAATTTTAAAATAAAAATGTTTTCAACAGCCTTTAAAAAAGCCATTCATTGTTCACATTGTTCACATTATGTAGCATGAGATCACATATCAATAAAATTGGTAGATAAATAGAAAAATTTTGTTCAAGACCACCAGAAAAACACCTATGCATGTCAGTGTCAATAAATGCATTGAGAGGTGAATAATTTCTTCTTTATTTTTCTGGTTTTTCTTTCTTCTTATTATTATAGAGCTATTGAAAAGTTTTAATAATGATTGAAAAGATGAATCAACACCTTTGTGACTATACCAAGGACCAGGGAATGTACACACTGGATTAAAAGATATTGGTTTAATGTGTCTCAATAAAATAGATTTGTTTTAAAAACTGTGGGGATGTCAGGGATTGTACACCCAAGATGAGCCATGGAAAATAGTTATTAGTTATGTTTCAGAAATGCTCAGGCCAATTTTTGAAAATGAATCACAATTCAAATTTCTGCTGGAGATGGGACCAATTTAAGGTGTTATGTCCCTTCATTTTCTAAGGTTTTGCTTTCTGATCCAGACTTCAATATTATGTATGTTCATGTATGAATGATATGTATCACTAAAAATATATATTAAGAGAAAGAGGGTGGTGAGAGACAAATATGAAATGTTTGAATTACATATTTCTCTAAAGTGGTCTTCCTTTGGTGTTTCTTCATTGTTGTAGGCTATAATCACGTGTGCATATAATAGAGGGTGGTACACTCTCCTTGATGGAATTAGTTCCTTGACTTTTTTTTTCAAATAACATTTTTCTTTATTTTTCTTTTTTGTGGGTTTACAAAACAATTACGCATAAAATATTGGATTTATCTATGTCACACTATTAACATCTTGCAACGGTGTGGAAAATTTGTTACAATTGATGATAGCACATTTTTATAATTGTACTAAAAGAAACATAATTCATGATTCATTTTTTACTCTGTAACCATATATACAAGCATTTCTCATTTTAATGACCTTCATATATATTTTCTTTAGTGCTGTTAATTACATTCACAGTGCTGGAATACCATCACCACCCTCCATTACCAAGATATTTTCAACACTGCAAATAGTAACCCGTACATTTTAAGCCTTAAATTCCCATTCCTTATCCCCATCTATCCCCTGGACATATTAAGTGAAATTAATCAGACAAAAAATGACAAACAGTCTATTTTCTCACTGATTTGAAGCAACTAGAATAGCAAACCTACTTTTCAGAATCTAAAATATAGTTTATAGAATGATATTTTAAATGTATTTTCTCATATGCATATAGTTGATGTGTATTGTGTGGAATTAGAGGTAAAGAGTTTAAGATCCCTTGATCTTGAGGAATAACTAAGTAGTTCTGGAAAAATAAGGAAAATTTGTAGAAAGGATGTTCCTTAACATCCTATTCAGTCACTTTCAATTTTAGATTAGTAAATTTAAAGATTGTAAAACTTCACATCAGTGATTGTAGCCAGCCCTATGAGGCTGACCAGGCATGTTCATAAATGAATAAAATGGACTGATATAAGATGGATAGTTCTTCCCCAGAATCTTTGCCTGACTCAAGGCTAATTGTCCTTGCACTATTCTTTACATCTTCAAATTCACAAGAAACGCATCTATTGTACTAAATATCCTATGTTCAACCTATTGTAACACCTATCACATATCTTAATTGATTAATTGCCCATGACAATTATAAATAAATAGCAGACTACTTTTTTTACATTTTTAGAGAAGTTATAGGTTTACTGATATATCATTTAGAAAGTACAGAGTTCCCATATGCCCCATTCATATATGCAATTTTCCATATTATTAGTGTTATTATTTTGTTGCAATTGATGCAAAAATGCTATTATAATGACACTATTAACTCAGGTTTATACTTTGCATCTACCAAGTTTTTTGAAACGTTGCCTTTTAATCACCTTCAAATAACATGCCTTTGTGTTAATTACATTCACAATGTTGCGTTACTTATCCTAAGTAAAAATTGTATACCAAACAAACCTTAAATTCACATTACCTACTCCACTTCCTTGACTATTGTCAACCATTCCTCTCCCCCCATGATATCTTGTAAACATTTGAGTCAGTCTTTGTCACCTTGTGGACCGTAAAAGTCCCATTTTCTCTTCTAGGTGTTTGTAAGGTACTTCATAAGCCATAGGACAAATTTGGAGACAGAGAGCTATTTGTACTCTGAGTTCCTGTGTTTTCATTGTGTATATGTGGATTCTGTTTCTTTGTAAGTAAGAGTTTCATTTTATATCCACTACATTCTAAAAAATTAAAATATATCATAAGAGCAAGTTGTTATATATAGATACCTGCATCACAATCTCTCTGCACTTGAGAACAGCCCAATGCTGTAAAGAAAATCAGGGATGGTTTCCTTCAAATAAAATCTGGAGCCTTCTAAACATTCAGTAAACAATTGTGAAATCATGGGAAAATATATCGGCAAAATTATCGATTTTCCTACACTCAATTTTTAAATTAACATTTTCTTTCGATCTAATATAAGTTTCAGTTCATAATTTTGAAATAAAGACCTTTTCAAAAGCTTTAAAAAAGCCATTCATTGTTCACTTTTCCCACAAGATGTAGTATGGGATCACATATCAATAAAACTGGTAGATAAAGAAAATAAGTTGTTCAAGGAAAGCCAGAAAAACACCTATGTATGTCAGTGTCAACAAATGGATTGAGAGGTGAATAATTTCTTCTTTATTCTTCTGGTGTTTCTTTATTTATTATAAATATTAAAGAGTTATGGAAAAGGATTAATAATGATTGCTGAGTTGAATGCACACCACTGTGAATATACCAAAGACCAGGGAATGTACACATTGGATAAAAATGATATTGATTTTCTATTTCTGAATAAAAGAGATTTGATTTAAAAATCGTTGTGATATCAGGAATTGTACACCCAAGTTGAGCCATGGAAACAGTTATTAGTCATGTTTCAGAAATGCTCAGGCCACTTTTTAAAATGAACCACAATTCAAGTTTCTGCTGGAGATGGGTCATTGTAAGGTGATATGACCCTTTATTTGCAAATGTTGTGATTTCTGCTCTTGACTTCGTGTTTATGTATGTTCATGTATGAATGATATGCATCACTAAAAATATAAATTAAGAGAAAGAGGGTGGTGACAGACAAATATGAACCTTTGGATTTACCTATTTCTCTAAACTGGTCTTCCTTTTGTATTTCTTCATTGTTGGAGGCTATAATCAGGTGGGCATAGAACATAGGAGGGTACACACTGGATGGATTAGGTCCTTAAATTTTATGAACCATTACCCTCTCCCGTGATATCTTGTAAACATTTGGCTCACTCCTTGTCATCTTGTGGGACGTATAAGTCCCCTTTTCACTTCTGGGGGTTGCCTAGGTCTTTCATAAGCCATAGGTGAAATTTGGATGTAGGGAGTTATTTGAACTTTGTGTTCCTGGGTTTTCATTTGTGTAAATGTGGATTCTGTTTCTTGGTAATGAGGAGTTTGATATTCTTTCCAATACGTTCTAAAAAATCACAATATGTCATAAGATCAGGTATTTATATATGGCTACCTGAATCACAATCACTCTGCACTCGAGAACAGCCCAATTTTGTGTGAGAAATCATGAATGGATTTCTTGAAAGAAAATTCAGAGCCTTCTAAACATTCAGTAAACAATCGTGAAGTCATGGAAAAAGATCTTCTCTGAATTATTGAATTACCTGCACTCCCTTTAAAAATTAAAATTTTCTTTCATCTAATATCCGATTCATTTCAAAATTTTAAAATAAAGACCTTTTCAACAGCTTGAAAAATGCCATTCATTGTTCACTATGTATGTCAAAACACCTATGTATGTCAGTGTTAACAACTGGATTGAGAGGTGAATAATTTCTTATTTATGCTTCTGGTACTTCTTTGTTTTTTATAATTATAGAGTTATGAAAAAAGTTTAATAACGATTGAAGAGATGAATGCACACCACTGTGAATATACCAAGGACTAGGGAATGCACACATTGGATTAGAAAGGTAATGGTTTAATATTTCTCAATAAAACAGATTTGTTTTAAAAAGCATGGGGCTGTCAGGAATTGTACACCCAATTTGAGCCATTGATAAGAGTTATTAATTATGTTTCAAAATGCTCTGGTCAATTTTTAAAAATGAATCATAATTCAAGTTTCTGCTGGAGATGGGGACACGGAAAGGGGTATGCCCTTTATTTTCTAAGGTTGTGATCTGCTATAGACTTCAAGTTTATGTATGTTCATGAATCACTGATATGCATTATTAAAAATATATATTAATAGAAAGATGGTGGTGAGAGACAAATATGAAATTTTGGAATTTCCTATTTCTCTAAAGTGGTCTTCCTTTTGTGTTTCTTCATTGATGGAGGCTATAATCATGCCTGCATAGAATGGAGGCTGGTACACGCTGCTTGTTGGATTAGGTCCTTGAATTTTATGAACCAACCCTCTCCCCCATGATATCTAGTAAGCATTTGAGTCAGTCTTTGCACTTATGGACCCGACAAATCACTTTTTCTCTTCTGGGTTTTCGCAAGGTCCTTCATAAGCCATAGGAGAAATTTGGAGGCTGGGAGCTCTTTGTACTCTGAGTTCCTGTGTTTTCATTTGTGTATATGTGGATTCTGTTTCTTTGTAATAATGAGTTTGATTTTATTTCCAATACTTTCTTAAAAATTACAATATGTCATAAAACCAGCTATTTATATATGGATACCTGCATCAAAATCGCTGTGTACTCAAGAACAGCCCAACTATGTATGGAAACTCATGAATGGATTCCTTGAAACAAAATCTGGAGCCTTCTAAACATTCAATAACTATCGTGAAATAATGAAAACAGATCTCCTCAGAATTATCGATTTCCCTACACTCACTTTTAAAATTAACACTTTCTTTCAAACTAATATCCTTTTCAGTATATAATATTAAATTAAAGACATTTTCAACAGCTTTAAAAAGTCATTCATTGTAAACTTTGTCCACCTGATGTAGTATAGGATCAGATATCAATAAAATTTATAGATAAACAAATGTTGTTCAAGGACAACCAGGAAAACAACTATATAGGTCACTGTCAACAGAATAATTGAAAGGTGAATAATTTTGTATTTATTCTTCTGGTATTTCCTTATTTATTATAATTGTTATAGAGCTATTGAAAAGTTTAATAATGATTGAAGAGATGAATGCACACCACTGTTAATATACCAAGGAAAAGGGAATGAACACATTGGATAAAATTGATATTGTTTTAACATGTCTCAGTAAAATATATTTGTTTTAAAAATCATTGAGATGTTAGGAATTGTACACCCAAGTTTAGCCATGGATCATAGTTATTAGTCATGCTTCAGAAATGCTTTGGCAAATTTTAAACATGAATCAAAATTCCAGTTTCTGCTGGAAGTATGTATTTGGGCCCACTGTAAGGTGTTATGCTCCTTTATTTTCAAAGGTAATGATTTCTGCTCTAGACTTTAAGTTTCTGTGGGTTCATGTGTGACTGATGTACATCACTAAAAATATATATTAAGAGAAAGAGTGTAGTGAGACACAAAAATAAAGCTTTGGATTAATTATTTCTCCATAGTGGTCTTCCTTTTCTGTTTCTACATTGTTAGAGGCTATAATGATGCATGCATAGAATTGAGGGAGGTACCCTCTGCTTGATGGATTAGGTCCTTGACATTTATGAACCATTTCTCTCCCTAATGATATCTTGTAAACATTTGGGTTGCTATGTCTCACATTGTGGTGCTTACAAGTCCCTTTTTCTCTTTGGGGTGTTGGCAAGGTCCTTCATAAGCCATAGGAGAAATTTGGAGCTTGGGAGTTATTTTTACTCTGAATTCCTGGGTGTTCTTTTATGTATATGTGGACCCAGTTTCTCTGTAAGAAGGAGTTTGATTTTCTTCCCAATAGTTTCTCTCTACTGTGGAGAACAACCCAATGATGTCCAGAAAAACAGGAAAAGTTTCCTAGAAACAAAATCCAGAGACTTCTAAATATTAAAAAAACAATCCTGAAATAATGGAAAAAGATCTCCTCTGAATTACCAATTTACATACACTTCCTTTTAATATTAACATTTTCTTTCAATCTAATATCCATTTCATTTCATAATTTTCATATAAAGACCTTTTCAACAGCTTTAAAAAAGCCATTCATTGTTCACTTTGCCCAAATGATATAGTATGGGATCACATATCATTAAAACTGATAGATAAAGAAATAAAGCTGTTCATGACAGCCATAAAAACACCTATATATGTTAGTGTGAACAAATGGATTGAGTTGTGAATAATTTCTTATTTTTACTTCTGCTGTTTCTTTATTTATGATTATTATCATTTATCTATTGAAATGGTTTAATAATGACTGAAGAGATGAATGTACACCACTGTTAATATATCAAGGACCAGAGAATGTACACATTGGATAAAAAATATTGGTTTAATAGGTCTCAATAAAACAGATTTATTTTTAAAAATTGTGGGGATGACAGAAATTGTACACACACAAGCCATGGATCATAGTTATTAGTCGTGTTTCAGAAATGCTCTGGCCAGTTTTAAAAATTAATCACAATTCATGTTTCTGCTGGAGATGCGACTATTGTAAGGTGTTATGCCCCTTTATTTTCTAAGGCTGTGATTTCTGCTCTAGACTTCAATTTTATATTTGTTCATGTATGACTGATATGCATCAGTAAAAATATATATCAAGAGAAAGATGGTGATGAGAGACAAATATGAAGTGTTGGAATTACCTATTTCTCTAAAGTTGTCTTCCTTTTGTGTTTTTCATTGTTTGAGGCTGTAATCATGCATGCATAGAATGGAGGGTTGTACACTCTGCCTGATGGATTAGGTCCTTGTCTTTATGAAACATTCCTCTCCTGCATGATATCTTGTAAACATTTGAGTCACTCTTTGTTACCTTGAAGACCTTAAAACCCCTTTTTCTCTTCTGGGTATTGGCAAGGTACTTCCTAATCCATAGGAGTAATTTGGTGCGTGCAAACTATTTCTATACTGAGTTCCTGGGTTTTCATTTGTGTAAATGTGGATTTTATTTCTGTGTAAAAATTAGTTTCAAATTTTTTCCAATACTTTCTATAAATTTACAAAATATATTAAGAGCAGGTATTTACATATGGATAACTGCATCAATATCTTTCTGCACACTACAACAGCATAATTATGTCCAGAAAATCAGGAATGATTTCATTGAAACAAAATCAAGAGCTTTCTAAACATTCAGAAAACAATCGTGAAATCATGGAAAAAGTTATCCTCTGAATTATGGATTTAAAACTGTGGTTATTCAAAAGTGGAGGAATCACTGAGAAGCATTTATTGTCCTCCCAACATTATTCTCCAAGTGAGAGTAATTTCATATTATTTCAATAACTATTAGGAAGAAAATCTAGCCCCAAAATTTATGTAAAATATGCATGCCACATGAACTCTTCTCTTTGAAGCCTCTCATTTTTAAAGAGATTAATATTTATAAGACCTAAATCCTTTCCTTTCCAATTAGCACTGACAGAATTTGTGCAAAAATTCTTTCTGTCTAAGTAAAGATTTATTTATAGACAAAAATAGATAATTAATACTTCTTTTGAAATCTGTATTTTACTGAGGACTTAAATATTGTATTTTCTTCATTTTAAATACACCAAATTGGTGTATGAGGGAATATCATCGTCCTGATCTGATATACATCTAATTTTCACCACCAATTGGCCACATTCTTGTTTTTCTCAATATATGTTTCTTAACAGAATCTTTAAACTAATAAAAAATGTTTATGTGGTTGATCTGAATACTCAAACCAGTTTCCTCCAGCATCACACCACATGTTGTGGAATATTTCTTAGAGATCATAATAAATTGTCATGGCATTTTTTTCCCCAGCCAGTGACCATACTTTATGTTTAAAACATACTTTCATACACTGACTTCAACATGTCTGGATACTTGGTTGTATATGGTGTGTTTGTTATGGTGAAGGCTGTTGTGTTTTAATTTTTTCCACATAGTTCTGAGTTGACTGGTGGATTTTTCCTTTCACATCTACTTTTCAACCAGCACCACACCACACTGCAAAAGAGAATTAGAGCTTGGTTTCTTTCTTCCAGGATTCCATTGTTCTACTCTTTATTTTCTATTTTTAGCAGGTCTTCTCTCCTGCTGCTGTCTTTTCCAAACAGTTCATTCTCCATGTCCCCAAGCTCCAATAATTAGTCTGCAAAAATTTTGTTCTGTACCCAGCTAAGATCTGTGATTTGGAGGAGCAGAAAAAAGACAAGCCAGGCCAGTTGCTTAGAACCACCTAATGGCCATTTTCCCTGTGTCATCAATGACAGGATGACCGTGATTTTAGTGTGCCAAACTCCACCCAAGTGAGCCCTTTTGGAATCGAATGCAAAATTTGATTTCATGTTACTAGGAAAGGTTATCCATTGCCCTAAGCTGGGATGTATCTGGTGGATAGTGAATTTTGATAATGTTAGCTCTTAATTGAAATGAAAATATTTTCTCATTCTATTCCAATTTCTCCCTCTGCCCTTTGATTCCATTTCTCTGAGGAACACTGGTTGGAAATACTATGGTTTTCCTATTGATCTTTTTATGTGTGGTAATTTAGGCCAATGAGGCTTGTGCAATTTCCAAAGTGGATATATTTTTTCTCAGAAAGAAAGATTGCATCAATGGAAAATGCACGATAAAACAAAAATTTATTTCACTCCTATAGATTATAATGTCCAAGTATTTTATTGGGTATATAGTAATTAGAATTTTGTTATAATTTATTTGCCTAAGATCAGACTACTTATTTTCCTTGACATGTTTTTGTGCCATATTATGTCTTTCTTATCATTGATTATATTAAATCTAACCTATCCTACACCCCCCTTTAAAATTAACATTTTCTTTCAATCTAATATACTTTTCAGTTCATAATTTCATAATAAAGACCTTTTCAACAGATTTTCAAAAACCATTCATTGTTCACTTTGTCCACATGATATAGGATGAATCACAAATCAATTAATGTGATAGATAAACCAAAAAAATTTGCTCAAGGACAGCCAGAAAAAAACTATGCACTTCAGTGCCAACAAATGTATTGAGAAGTGAATAATTTCTTATTTATTCTTCTGGTTTCTACTTATTTATCATTATTATACATGTATTGAAAATACTTTTGATTGAAGACATGAATGCACATATCTGTGAATATACCAAGGACCAGAGTATGTTCACATTGCATAAATTGGATATTTGATTAATATGTACCAATACAAGAGATTTGTTTTAAAAATCGTGTGGATGTCAGGAATTGTACACCCAATTGGAGCCATCAATAATAGTTATTAGTCATGTCTCACAGATATTATGGCCAATTTATAAAAATGTATCACAACTCAAGTTTCTGCTGGAGATGTTTGTATGGGACCACTGTAAAGTGTTATGGCCTTTTATTATCTAAGGTTGTGAATTCTTCTCTAGACTTCAAGTTTATGTATGTTCATGTATGATTGCTATGCATCACTAAAAATATATATTAAGAGAAAGAGGGTGGTGAGAGCCAAATTTGAAGCTTTGGAAAGCTTATAGCTTATTTCTCTAAAGTGGTCTTCCTTTTGTTTTTCATCATTGTTGGAGTCTATAATCATGCATGCATAGAATGGAGGGCTGTACACTCTCCTTGATGGATTAGGTCCATGAATTTTATGAAGGATTTTTCTCCCCCATGATAACTTGTAAACAATTAAGTCACTCATTTTCACCTTGTTGACCCTACCAGACCCTTTTTTTCTTCTGGTTGTTGGCAAGGTCCTTCATAAGCTGTAGGAGAAATTGGGAGATTTGAAGCTTTTGTTCTCTGAGTCCTTGGGTATTCATTTGTGTATATATGGATTCTGTTTCTTTGTAATAATGAGTTTAATTTTATTTCCAATATTTTCTAAGAAATTACAATGTGTCATAAGAGCAGATATTTATATATGGATACATGCCTCACAATCTCTCTTCACAGGAGCATAACCCAATTATATCTCAAAAATCAGGAATCATGTCCTTGAAACAAAATCTGGAGCCTTCTAAACAATCAATAAACAGTCGTGAAATCATGGAAAATCAGAATTATTGATTTACCTACACTAACTTTTAAATTAACATTTACTTTCAATCTTTTATCAGTTTCACTTCATAATTTTAAAATAAATTCTTTTTCAACAGCTTTAAAATAGCCATTAATTTTTCAATTTGTACACATGTAGTATGGGATCGCATATCAATAAAACTGATTGATAAACAATGAAAGTTGTTTAAGGACAACTAGAAAAAAACTAGGCATGTCAGTGTCAATAAATGGATTGAGAGGTGAATAATTTCTAATTTATTTTTCTGGTGTTTCATTATTTATTGAAATTATTCAAGAGCTATTAAAAAAGTTAAATAATGTTTGAAGTCATGAATGCACACCTCTCTGAATATACCAAGAACCAGGGAATGTAGAATTGGATAAATAAGACATTGGTTTAATATTTCTCAATAAACAGATTTGGTTTAAAAATTGTGGGGATGTCAGCAATTTACACCCAAGTTGAGGCATGGATAATAATTATTAGTCATGTTTCAAAGATGCTGTGCCAAGTTTTTAAAAATGAATCACAATTCAAGTTTCTGCTGGAGATGTGTGTATGGGGCCACTGTAAGGTGTTATGACCCTTTATTTTCTAAGGTCCTGATTTCTACTTTAGACTTCACATTTATATCTGTTAGTTTATGAGTGATATTAATCATTAAAATATATATATTAAGAAAAAGAGTGTGGTGAGATTCAAACATGAAATTTTGGAATTACATATTTCTCTAAATTGTTCTGCCTTTTGTCTTTCTTCATTGTGGGAGGGTGTAATCATGTGTGCATAAAATGGAGGTTGGTATAATCTGCTTAATGGATTAGGTCCTTGAATTTTATGAACAATCTTCACCACCATGATAACTTATGAACAGTTGAGGCACTTTTTGTTAACTTGTGGATCCTACCAGTGCATTTTTCTCTTCTGGGTATTGGAAGGGGCTTTCACAAAACATCAGAGATATTTGGAATTTACGAGGTCTTTATAATCTGAGTTCTTTGGTTTCATTTGTGTATATGTGTATTCTGTTTCTTTGTAAGAATGAGTTTGATTTTATTTCCAATACTTTCTAAAAAAATACAATAAATCATAAAAGTAGTTATTTATATATGGATACCTGCTTTACAATCTCCCTGCACTCGAGATCAGCCCAATGATGTCCAGAAAATCAGGAATGATTTCATTGAAACAAAACCCAGAGCTTCTAAAAATTCAGAAAACAATCATGAAGTAATGGAAAATGATCTCCTGTGAATTATTGATTTAAAATTGTGATTATTCAAAAGCTTAGGAATCACTGAGAAGCATCTCATGTCCTCCCATTATTATTCTCCAAGTTAGAGTAGTTTAATGTTATTTCATTAAGTATTAGGAAGAAAATCTAGTCTGAATATTTATGTAAAATATCCGTGCAACACGAAATCTTCTCTTTGAAGCCTCTAATTTTTAAATAGTTTACTATTTATAAGGGCTAATATCTTTCATTTCCAATTAGCATTGACAGGGTATATGGAAAGATACTTTTTGTCTAATTAAAGATTTATTTGTAGACCAAAATAAATAATTAACCATTCTATTAAAATCTGTATTTTTCCAATGGCTTAAATGTTTTTCTTAATTTTAAATACACGAAATGGCTGTATGAGGGAATATCGTCATCCTAATCTGAATTAAATCTAATTTTCTCCTCCAGTTAAACACATTCTTGTTTTTCTTAATATATATTTATTTACAGAATCTGTAAACTAAAAAAAAAAAAAATTTATGCAGCCTTTCAGAATACTCAAACCACTTTCCTCCAGTTCAAATACTCAAACCAATTTCCACATGTGGTGGAATATTTCTTACAGACCATATTAAAATATCATGGCATTGTTTCCACCAGCCAGTGACCATACTTTATTTTTAAAATATATTTTCAGGGAAGCAGCTGTGGCTTAATCAGTAGGGCTCCCGTTTACCATGTGGGAGGCCCCGGGTTCGGTTCCCCGGGCCTCCTGGTGAAGGCAAGCCTGCCCACACGGCGTGGTTAGCTGACCCAGCAAGCACAAGCAGCAAGGGGGGGATAAATGAATAAATAAATAAAATCTAAAAATATATATATATATATATTTTTCATACCCTATCTTCAACTTGTGTGGATAGTTGGTTGTATATAGTGTGTCTGTATTGAAGTCTCTTGTGTTAATTTTTTCCAAATAGTTCTGAGTTGGCTAGTGGATTTTTATTTCACTTCTATTTTTCAACCAGCACCACAACACACATCAAAAGAGAACTAGAGCTTGGTTTCTTTTTTCCAGGATTCCATTGTTCTCCTCTTTCTTTTCTATATTTAGCTGTACCTTCTCTCCTGCTTCAATCTTTTACAAATAGCCCATTCTCTATGCTGCCAATATCCAAATAATTAGTAAGCAAAATTGTTTGTGCTGCACCCAGCTGAGGTCCCTGTTTTGGAGGAGCAGAAAGGAGACAACCCAGGCTAGTTTCTAGGAATCACCTCGTGGTTATTTTTCCTTGGTCAGCAATGGCAGAATTACATTGATTTTAGTGTGCCAAACTCCACCTATGGAAGCCCTTTGGAATATAGTGCCAAAGTAAAATTTCATGTTATTTGAAAACTTATCTGTTGCCCTAAGTTGGGACCTATATGGTGTCTGGTGACTTTTGATAATTTTGACTCTTCACTGAGATGACGATGCTTTCTCATTCTACTCTAATTTTTCCCTCTTCCCTTGTATTCCATTTCTCTGAGGATTGCTGGATGGAAATACTATGGTTTTCCTAGAGATCTTTTTACCTGTAGTAATTTAGGCCAATGAAGTGTGTGCAATTTCCAAAAAGGACATTTTTTACTCAGAATGAATGAATGCCTCAATGGAAGTTGCACTATGAAACAAAAATATATCTCACTCCTAGAAAAAATAATGTCCAAGTATTTTACAGGTAATATAGTAATGAGAATTTTGTTTTAAATTATTTCCCTAACATCAGGCAAATTATTTTCCTTTATAAGTGTTTGTGGCATATTATTTCTTTCTTATCATTGATTATATTTAATCTAACCTAACATACACTCCCTTTTAAAATTAACATTCTCTTTCAATCTAATATCATTTTCATTTCATAATTTTAAAATACAGACATTTTCAACAGCTTTAAAAAAGCCATTCATTGTTCACTTTGTCCACATGATGTACTATGGGATCACAAATCAATAAAAGTGATAGATAAAACAAAAAAGTTGTTCAAGGACAGCCAGAAAACACCTATGCACATTGTGTCAACAAATGGATTGAGTGGTGAATAATTTCTTATTTTTTCTTCTGGCTTCTCTTTATTTTTTATACTTGTAATAGGGCTATTGAAAATATTTAATACTGATTAAAGAGATGTTTGCGTACATCTGTGAATATACCAAGGACTAGGGAATGTATACATTGGATAAATAGGATATTGGTTTAATATGTCTCAATAAAACAGATTTGTTTTAAAAATCGTGGGAATGTCAGGAATTGTATGCCCAAGTTGAGCCAAGGATAAACATTATTCGTCATGTTTAAAGATGCTCTGGTCAATTTTTAAAAATGAATCACAATTCATGTTTCTGCTGGAGATTTGTGTATGGGACCACTGTAAGTTGGTATGCCCCTTTATTCTCTAAGGTTGTGATTTCTGATCTAGACTTCAAGTTTATGTATGTTCATATATGACTGATATGCATTACTAAATATATATATTAAGAGAGAGAGGGTGGTGAGAGACAAATAAGAAGCTTTGGAATTGCCTATTTCTCAAAAGTGGTCTTCTTTTTGTGTTTCTTCACTGTTGAGGGATTTAATCATGCATGCATAGAATGGAGGGTGGTACACTGACCTTGATGGATTAGGTCCTTGCTTTTATGAACCATTCTTCTACCTCATGATATCGTGTAAACATTTGAGTCATGCTGTCACCTTGTGGGCCCTACAAATCCCTTTTACTTTTCTGGGTGTTGACATGGTCCTTATAAAGTCATAGGAGAAATTTGGAGGCTGGGAGCTATTTATCTTCTGAGTTCCAGGGTTTCCCTTTGTGTATATGTGGATTCTGTTTCTTCATAAGATAGAGTTTGATTTTATTTCCACTATTTTCTAAAAAAATTACAATATGACATAAAAGCAGGTATTTATATATGGATATCTGCATCACAATCTCTCTGCACTCGAGAACTACCAATGATGCTCAGAAACTCAGGAATGTCTTCCTTGAAACAAAATCTGGATCCTTCTAAACATTCAGTAAACAGTCATGAAATCATGGAAAAAGATCTCTGAATTATCAATTTACATAAACTCCCTTTTATCTTGACATTTTCTTTCAATCTAAGATCTTTTTTGGTTCTTAATATTAAAATAAAGACCATTTCAACAGCTTTAAAAAAGCCATTCATTGTTCACTTTGTCCACATGATGTAGTATGGTATCTCATATCAATAAAACTGATAAAAAAAAGTTGTTCAACGACAGCCAGAAAAACAATTATGTATGTCAGTGTCAAAAAATGGATTGAGAGGTGAATAATTTCTTCCTCATTTTCTGGTATTTTTTTAATTTTTTTATTAGGATTATTGTAGAGCTTTTGAAAAGGTTTAATAATGATTGAAGAGATAAATGCATACCACTATGAATATATCAAGGACTAGGGAATGTACACATTGGAAAAGAAAGATATTGGTTTAGTAAGTCTCAAAAAAAAACCAGATTTGTTTAAAAAATCATGGGGATGTCAGGAATTGTGAACACAACCAACGCCATTGATAATAGATTTTACTCGTGTTTCAAAGGTGCTATGGTGAATTTTTTAAAAATGGATCACAATTCAAGATTCTTGTGGAGATGGGAACACTGTAAGTTGTGCCATTTATGTTCTAATTTTGTGATTTCTGCTCTAGACCTCACGTTTATGTATGTTCATGTATGATTGATATTCATCACTAAAAATATATATTAAGAGGGAGATAAGGGACAAGTATTAAGCTTTGGAATTATCTATTTCTCTAAAGTGGTCTTCCTTTTGCTTTTCATCACTGTTGGAGGCTATAATCACGGGTGTGGTGAATCGAGGGTGGAAGACTGTGCTTGATGGATTAGGTCCTTGACTTATGAAACATTTCTCAACCCCATGATATCTTGTAAACAGTTGAGTGACTCTGTCCCCTAGTGGACCAAACAAGTACCTTTTTCTCTTCTGGGTGTTGGCAACATCCTTCATATACCATAGGAGGAATTTGTATCCTTGGAGCTAATTGTACCCTGTGTTCCTGGGTTTCATTTGTGTATATATGGATTCTGTTTCTTTGAAGAATTAGTTTGATTTTATTTTGAATACTTTCTAAAAAAATTACAATATGCCATAAGAGCAGGTATTTATATATGGATATCTGCATCACAAGCTCTCTGCACTCAAGAACAGCCCAAGCATGTCCAGGAAATTAGGAATGGGTTCTTTGAAACTAAATCCGGGGCCGTCTAAACATTCAGTTAGCAATCGTGAAATCATGGCAAAAGACCTCCTCAGAATTATCAATTTTCCTACACTCCCTTTTAAAACTAACATTTTCTTTCAGTGTAATATCAGTTTCAATTCATAATTTTAAAATAAAGACCTTTTCAACAGCTTTCAAAGGGCCATTAATTGTTCACTTTGTCCACATGATGTAGTATGGGATCACATATCAGTAAAACATATAGATAAACATGAAAAGCTGTTCAAGGACACACAGGAAAACACTTCTGCATGTCAGGGTCAACAAATGGATGGAGAGGTGAATAACTTCTTCTTTATTCTTCTGGTTTTTCTTTATTCATTATAAATATTGTAGAGAAATTGAAAAGGTTTAATAAAGATTGAAGAGATGAATGCAACCCACTGTGAATTTACCAAGGATCGAGGAATGTACACAATGAAAAAAAAAGATGCTTGTTTAATATGTCTCCATAAAACAGATTTGTTTTAAAAATCGTGTGGATGTGAGGTACTGTACACCCATGTTGAACAAAGGATAATAGTTTTTAGTCATGTTTCATAAATGCTCTCAAAAATTTATAAAAATGAATCCCTATTCAATTTTCAGCTGGAGATGGGACCAATGTAAGGCATTAAGATCCTTTATTTTCTGAGGTTGTGATTTCTGCTCAGACTTCAAGTTTATGTATGTTCTTGTATGATTGATATGAATCACTAAATGTATTTCTTAAGAGAAAGAAGATTGATTGAGACAAGTATGAAGATTTGTTATTACCTATTTCTCTAAAGAGTCTTCCTTTTGTGTTTCTTCATTGATGGAGGCTATAATCATGTGTGCATAAAATGGAAGGAGGTACACTGTGCTTGAAGTATTTGGTATTGAATTTTATGAGCCATTCTTCTCCCCCCTGATATCTGGTAAACATTTGAGTCACTCTTTGTCACCTTGTGGGCCCTACAAGTCCCATTTTCAATTATGGGTGTTGGGCAATGTCCATCATAAGCCATAGGAGAAATTTGGAGGCTAGGAGCTATTTGTACTGTGAATTCCTGGGTTTTAATTTGGGTATATGTGGATTATGTTACTTTGTAAGAATGTGTTTGATTTTATTTCCAATACTTTATAAAAATTACAATATGTCATAAGAACAGCTATGTTTACATGGATACCTGCACCACAAACACTCTTCACTCAAGAACAGCCAAATGATGTCCAGATAATCAGGAATGGTTTCCTTGAAACAAAATGTGGAGCCTTCTAAACATTCAGTAAACAATCGTGAAATCATGGAAAATGATCTCCTTTGAATTATCAATTTACCTACACTCCCTTTTAGAATTAACAATTTCTTTTAATGTAATATCCTTTTCAGTTCATAATTTTAAAATAAAGACCTGATCAACAGTTTTAAAAATGATATTCATTGTTCACTTTGTACACATGATTTAGTTTAGGACCACAAATAAATAAAACTGAGAGATAAACAAAAAAAATGTACAAGAACAACCAGAAAAACACCTATGTATGTCAGCGTCACCAAATGGATTGAGAGGTGAATAATTTCTTCTTTATTCTTCTGGTATTTCTTTATTTATTATAATTATTATAAAGCTATTGAATATGTTTAATAATGATAATAGAGATGAATGCACACCACTGTGAATACACCAAGGACCAGGGAATGTACAAATTGAATTAAAAATATATAGATTTAATCTGTCTCAACAAAACAAATTTGTTTTAAAAATCGTGGGAAGTCAGGGATTGTACACCCAAGTTGAGCCATAGATAATAGTTATCAGTCGTGTTTCAGAAATTCTCTGGCTATTTTTTTAAGAATGACTCACAATTCAAGTTTCTCCTGGAAGTGGGAGAATTGTAAGGTGTCATCCCTTTTTTTTTTTTTTTTTTTTTACTTGTCTAAGGTTGCATAGCAATTTTTTTTTTAATTTATTTTTTATTATGGGTAAAAATCAAAATTCTCACAATACATACAAACATTTGCAAAATGATATATAAATCTATATGCATATATGTGTATTTGCTTACAAAAATGTTGTTTATATATTTATATATATACATATAATTTAAAAGGTGTTTAGATTACCCAAAATATTACATGGAACCCACTGGGATTCCCATGTTGCCCACCTCCCACACCTCCCATCCCATCCCACACAAACATCTCCCACAGTGTGGCCCACCACCCTCAATGAACTTACACATCCTGGAGCCTTGCCACCAACCATAGACCACATTTCACACTGTAGACCACACTCTCTCCCACTCAGTTCTTAGTGGTGTGTGCTGATTTAAAATGGCCTACATCCGTTGCCACAACAGTACTCAGGACAACCTCCAACTCCCAAAGAAGCCACTGTATTTCAACTGCTCATCCCCTCCCTAACCCAAAAGTGTCAAGTGGCCACTGGCTCCACCTCATTGTTATAATTTCTTGCATTGCTAGAATCACCATATGTGAACAAGAGAATACCATCAAGTCCACTCTAGTCCATAGTTCTTCCCCCAATACTGAGGGGACTGGGATGGTGATGTCCACTCCATCTGCAAGTGAGAGAGGGCTTATATCCCATGGATATGGCGGTGGGATGATCCTGCCTGCAGATGCAGGCCCTCTCCATTCCCTGGGATGGCCATTTCCCATCGTTGTCTCCTCACCAGGTGACTTGGATGAGTCCATTGAGCTGTAGGGTAGGAGTTGCAGCTCCACCTAGATTTCATGCACACCTGGCACATAGGTAGGCAGGAGGCTCCAGTCTCTGGAAGTATACCTATAAACTCCAACATCGCATATAGGTTTGAATAGAAGGGACTGGTGAACCATGTGCAGGGAGGACTTATTTGAGTCTAATTCTGTCACTCTCAGGAGCACAGATTCCAAAATAGAACCCACTGATAAGGCATCAGTCTCTGGGGCTATCCCCCCTTATATAGAACCAGGGTGTCTCCGGAGCTCTCAGGAACCCCACTGAGTGGGGTGATAGGCACTTAGATGTTCTATGATCTCCTACTGAGGTGTGCGTAGGAGTTACCTCTGGGATGACCTCCCGACTCTCTTTGAAGTCTCTTAGCCACTTGAACTCATTTGTCTTTACCATTTGCCCCTTTTATTCAAGGTCTTTTTCCATTTGTGTTGCCAGTTGGCACTTGGGAAAAGTTTTCAATTAGCAATAATCATGCCTCGGATAAACCTCATTAGCTACGATACTGCCACTGTGCAAAGCTGCTAGTTGGCACTTGGTATTAATCCCTCATTGCCAGGGAGGCTCATCCCTGGGAGTCATGTCCCATGTTGAGGGTAAGGTAATGCAATCATATGCTGAGTTTGGCTTAGAGAGAGGCCAAATTTGAGCAACAAGGAGGCTCTCAGGTGGCAACCCTTAGGCACCCCACAACTGCAGGCTAAGTCTCATTTACAAGATCAAAGACTCACAAAGGTAGTCATCAATAAAAAAAAAAAAAAAAAAAAACATCAGTGGGTCATCCTATTTTGACAGGCACTGTCCCTACACTCAGAGGACTATTGGTGCTCCCTTGGAGACTGTGACAAAGCTCTCCAGGCTAGGAATTCAGATTCCCTCATTTATTGTGTGATTATCCACTCATAGTGACCATGCCCTATCCCCCGATCCTTTGAATGATTTTGTATATCTTTCATGTATATTCGGATGAACCAATCCCCATGAAACCCCTCCCAATAATCCCCCGCAGTACCCATTGTAACCCTTCTGTGATCCAAATCCTCCATGAACATTTAGTCCATAAAATAATCAAATACACTTACTAGGAAAAAGAAACAAGTGTGATAAGCGTACATGCAAGAGACAAATATAAGGAAACTCAGGGGAAAAAAAAGAGAAGGAAAAAAACAAATAATCAAACAAAGAACAAAACAAAATAAAATATAATTAGTGGATTGGGACATTCAAAAAATGGGCAAAAAAGCAAAGGAAATGCCTTTAAAATATATATATATATATATTCATTTTTTTTTCCTTTCTCTTTTCTTTTTTCCCTTTTTTCCTTCCCTTTATCACTGTGTTATCGGATGTATGGTGTGCCATGACACCGTCCTCCTCTCAATCCCCATTGTCTCCCAATTTTTCATTTAATTTTCAAAGAAGTTTAGGTCACAGCAAAGTCACACACGGAGTGCCGGAGACTCCCAGATACCAAACCACCCCCCTTCCCCACCCCATATTAACTCCGCCCCCCTTTTTTTTGGTTGTTAGCATTGTTATAACTGTTATGCACATAGCAAAATATAGCAACTAAACATTATCAGTGATTTACAGTATAGTTTACAATTTAGATGATACAGTTTATAATAATTTTGATGATATTTACCATAACCAGTTATGGAGCATAACTCCATAATTAACACATGGAGTTAAAACCTAGATTATAAGTTATTTGGAGATAGGAAGAGAACTGAGAAGGGATATTTATGCTTAATATGTAGAGAAGTTTTAATTAACTTGACTATAAATTATGGAAGTGGATAGAGTTGATGGTGACATATCATAATGTAGAGTAGAACTAATACAGTAAGATTATGAATGGAATTGTGGTTGAAAAGGGTAGTCTAGGGATGTAAAATGTCAATTGAAAGAAATCTAGAGAATAATCTAGGGACTGAATAATGTGAACCCAGAGTTGTATGAGAATTGTGATTATTAGTACAAATACAAGAATGTCCTATGAACTAGAACAAATGTACATCATTATTTGTAAGTTGGTAAGAATGTGGAGAAGCATGGGGAAAATACAATTAATGTAACCTATGGACTATAGTTAACAGCAATACTTGTGGTATATGCTTGTGGTATAGAAAAAATATACCAAATGCACACTATAGACCATAGTTAGTGGTAATAGTTTGATGATATTCTCTCATAATCTGTAACAAATGTTCCATAACAATGTAGTGTGTTGGTGGAGGAGTGGTGCATGTTAATTCCAAACATGTATGTGAATTTTTGTAAGTTCACTTCTCTAAAATGTATATATTTTTAAAAAGAGCTCTAAGACTTTGGTTATTAAGACATGGACAAAAAGGTGCCCTACACTAAGTGAAGTGGAAATGCCAGAACTGCCCTGGCATAATGCAGATGAAGAGGAACAAAGACTTAGGGAGATTGGAATATTAGAGTGAATTTATCATGTAAGACATGCTTACCTACCCAGAAGTGTCCCAAGAACACACCTTTCACCACAACAGTGAGGAATAAATCTGGGACCCCCAAGAGCTCTGTGATCACTCTTCTCTGTAGATAAGATATTACTGTGGGAACTGCTGACGCTGTATTTGGATCCTTAAATAAATCCAGGATGATCAGATCCCTGGTTGGCAGGAACCTAGTGTGGCACTTAATTGCCCAACACAAGGGGGCATGGTGACTGTAATTCACAACAGAGTCAATGCAGTAATCAAAACAGTCTGACACATAGAGAACTATGGCATTTGCTAGTTGACCATGAGGTACCTAGAAGTGAAGTTAATAGGCAGTCTACTAAGTTCTTATGTAATTTGTATAAGTAGAAGTGTTCTAGGCCAAGAGAACGAGTCTAACTCGAATAAAAGAAAACAGAGTGTCATGGCCCATCAATCAGTTCCCAGACTTAGAGTTTAAGAGATTCAGAACCCATTGAATGAGAAGTAAACTGGGTCTCCAAGGGGAAAGACACAGCCCACTGCTAAAAATTTATACTATTAATATTCCTCCCAGCTTTCCACAAAGGAAACTATGTCCTTTTACCAGTGTGATTATGCTTTGGAGAAAAGTAAATGATCAGACATTTCAGCAATTCCTGGACAATGGCTCTGAACTGATGCTAATTTCAGGAGACTGTAATCATCATTGTGATCCACTAGTTAGAATAGGGGCTTAGGGAGGTCAGGTAATCAATGCAGTTTTAGTCTCTCACAGTGGGTCCATTGGGTCTCCAATCCAATTCTGTGGTTACTTCCCAAGTTCCAGAATACATAATTGGAATAGACATACTCAACAAGTAGGAAAAATCCTCACTTTGGTTCCCTGACCTATTGAATAAGAATTATTATGGTAGGAAAGGCTAAGTGGAAGCTACTAGAACTGTCTAAATATAGAAAATAGTAAATCAAAAGTAATACCACATTCCTGAATGGATTGCAAAGATTAGTGCCACCATCAAGGACTTGAAGGATATAGTAATGGTGATTCCCACCATATTCCCATTCAACTGTCTTATTTGACTCATACGGATCTTGAACAATGGCAATCAATTATTATATACTTAAGATGGTGACTCCAATTGTAACTGCTATTCCACATGTAGTATCACTGTTTGAAAAAACAATACATCCACTGGTACCTGGTATGTAGCTATTGATTTGGCAATTTTCCCCCTGATGCCTGTTAGCAAAAGCCACAAGAAACAGTTTCCCTTCAGCTGGCAAGTACAGCAATAAATTCTCACTGTCCTACCTCAGGAATATATTAACTCTCCAGCCTTATCTCATAATCTAGTCCACAGGAACTGTGATCCCTTTTCCATAAGACATCACACTGGTCCATTACATTGATTACATTATTTTGACTATTTCTAGTGATCAAATTGTAGCAGCTACTGTAGTCTTATTGGTCAGATATTTGCATGATAGATGGGAAATAAATCCAACAAGTATTCAGGGGCCTTTCACTTCAGTGAAATTTCTAGGCATCCAGTGCTGTAAGACATCAAGAGATCCCTTCTAAGAAAAATAATAAGTTGTTGTATCTGGCCTTTCCTACACCCAAAAATGAGGCACAACTCCTTTGGATTTTCAAGGAAATATACTCCTCATTTTGGTGTGCTTCTCCAGCCCCTTTAACAAGTGTCCCAAAAAGTCATAAAGTTGGGTGTACAAAGTGTTATATACAAGACCATGCCTGAGAAGATGCTGAAGACACAAACAAGTTATAAAATTTGGTGTATTCACACAATGAAATCATATTCAGCCATAAAACTGAATTTCTATATGATACATGATGTAACATGAATGATCTTTGAAAAATCATGCTAAGTGAAATAAGCCAAATCAAAAGGACAAATATTGTATGATTACACTGATATGAAATACCTAGAAAAGAAAATTCATAGATGCAGAAATTAGATTAGAGGTTACCAGGGGCTGGGGTAAGGGGAAATAGAGACTTATTGCTTAATGGGTAAAGAATTTCTGGTTTGGGTGATGAAAAATTTTGATAAAGGAGGGTGGTGTTGTTAGCACAACATTGTAAAAGCCATCAATGGCCCTAAATTGTAAACTTATGGTTAAAATGGCAAATTTTATGGTACATCTATGTTACCACAAGGGGAGAAAGGAAGAGAATACCTGATTAAATACAAAATAAGTGTCCTGGAATATAAATTGCTTATGAATTAGAGGTAGTGAATGTTGGGCTTCATTAAGTGAGTTAATTTATGTAACAAAAGTAACTATTAAATATAATACTATTGCAATTCATTATGGATTTGGGATTTAAGCTGGCTTATGAAGCAATGAAGAGTCTGTTCATTATTTCATTTATTCATTCATTCATTATTCCAAAATAATTTGGATTTTATTTGCAAAGTATTTTCAAGCACTGTACTAGACTCTGGAGGTGAAATGGAATCAAGACAGTTCAGGTTCCAGACCTCAGGAAACTTGGTATAAAGGGAGGGCAATAAAGAAATAACTGGATGAAATAAATACACATTATTATTAATGCTGGTTATGAATTTAAAAGGCTTTTATAAGAAGTTGAATATAGACTTGCCACATGACCCAGCAATACCACTACTGGGTAAATACACAGAAGAACTGAAAGCAGTGACATGAACAGACATCTGCACACCAATGTTCATAGCAAAATTATTTACAATTGCCAAAAGTTGGAAACAACCCAGGTGTTCATCAACAGATGAATGGATAAACAAACTGAGTTCTATAAACATGATGGAATATTATGCAGCTGTAAGAAGAAATGAAGTCATAAAAAATATGACAACATGGATGAACCTGGAGCACATTATGTTGAGTGAGGCAAGTCAGACACAAAAGGACAAATATTGTATGATTGTGTTACTATGGACCAAATATATTGTGTAACATATTGTTTGATTTAAAAAAAAATTATATGGATCCAGTACATTTAATTGAGAAATGTATGTATATATTCATCTGTATTTATTATTTAGTTTTCAATTGTTTATATTTTCAATTATTAAATGTACAAAAAAGTTTTTAAAAAGTCTTTTATAATCACTAATAAGAGGGTGAGGATCTACTTTGTATAGATCTACTTTTATCTGAGCAATGATGTGATATTCAGATTGAGTCCTGAAGGATGAAAAAGAGCCCGCCATGCAAACACTAATGAAGAGGCATTCCAGGCAAAAGTCACAGAAAAGCAGTGCCATGAGGTGGTAAAAGCACTTAGCACTTTGAAGAAACAAAACTGAGCATGGGGAAGAGGGTTGAATATGCAAAAGGAGAAGTAGGTAAAAGCAAGTTTTCAGGGATACTTGTAGGCTACAACAGGTTTGGGTTTCATTTACAGTCTCCCTATATATAAAGGGGATATAATAGTGTGATGGAGTGGGAGCAGGGCAGAAGCACCAGGTTGAACAAGGCAGTTCATAGACAAGTGAGTACAGCAGACTGACTGTAGAGTGGAGCTGTGATGGAAACAGAAGGAGATAAGGTTGGAGTCCAAGATTCAGACTACATTATAAAGGCCTAAATTTAGCTTCAACTTATATTTCCTGTAAGCAATAGCAAATTGTTGATTATTTATCAGAAGAATACTTTTGTGAAATAAAATTGTCCAACATAGAGGAGGGAATGCAAAAACATGTAAAATGTGATCTCTACTGATTTTACTGAAACAATCCTAAAAGTTGTGTTTTTGGAATATGATTGATTGATGAATGAGAAACAAGTTTTAGAAAAGTTTGTTGGGCCATTTGCTGTGGATAATTTCTGTGCTGCTTGTCCTCTTGCCTCCTCAATAATCTTGCTCCATCCCTGTGATGTCACCTAGTCCCTTTCACTGGCTTTTCTTTGGAAGATAAGCATGGTCTCCCAAGTATGTCTCACCCAACAATAAGTAAACAGGCTCTCTGAAGCCATGTGATTCTCTAAAACTGACCTCTCTCTCTTCTTTCGGAATTAAGCTTCTTGGAAGAGCCAAGTGCATTCCCTGTCCCTATGTTCCAGTCTCTAATTTAAACCATCATCATTTAGCACACCATGATCTTAAACTCTCTCCATCTTAGCCAATCACTCCACTGAAATTGCTCTGCCAATGTTACCAGTTACATTCACATTCTTAAATATAGTGGATTTTCCTTTTCTTATCATTCTAGACCTTATTTTTTTCTGATTTTATGCTCATTTGATAATATTCTCCCACCTACTTGATGCCATCCTTTTTGCTATCCCTCCTGACTCTCTGTTTATTCTTTCTAAGCTAGTTCTATCTCTATTTACCTGTCCCGTCCAGCGGGATGATCAACGGAAACCTGGAGAGGGGGAGCAGGAATGGGATGGGACAAGAGACGTGAGAGAGTGGAGACAAGATAGGAGTCTGATCAAGTCTCGTTTATTGGGGTGGAGTCATGGGTATATATGGTGTTTGAGGAAGCCTCCTGATTGGGCGCTCCTGCTACACGGAGTCCCCTGATTGTTTGGGCACTCCTACTATATGGAGTCCCCTGATTGGGCAGCGCTCCTACTATGTGGAGTCCCTTGATTGGTCACTCCCACCTCTGGCAGGAAACCACCCCCCCCGGGCATTCAAACTTCTGGTGGGAAACCACTGGCCAGTGCTGGCTGCATAAACAAGAGGTACAGAGAAGAAATAGGAAACAGTTGTACAAAATGGCATTAGCATACAAGATGGCCATAATAATAACAGTGCGAGAGGCAATGGTGCCAGGGGCAGCTTCCCACAGGTCCCTCTTCTTAATTTTATTTCAAAGAAGGAGATGACTGACAAGGTGACCGGTCTTGAGGAGACTGTGCCTGTCTTAGGTCAGGGCGAGCTATAGAAAGGCAGCGTCCAAACACATGCGGTGTTTACCTTACCCATCATCGAGAATCGATGCAGCAAAGGCCATGTCTCTGTCTTAAGTGGTTACTCCTGCCTATATGAAATGCCCAGTTGCCCGTCATTGGCTAGCCAGTCCAGCGCACCAAGACACTTTGGTGAAGTTTTTTAAGCTTCACGATCGGCCATGTCCAGTCGATGATAATGGACCTGGATGGGCTGCATTCTTATGGTATCTAGTTGTTGTTTCAAAAAGACCATGATTTTGTTAAAGAGAAAAGGTCCTAGCAACAGAAGTATTAATAAGCCAAGCACAGGTCCCAAGATGGGGAGTAGATAGGGTAGCATCCCATTAAGCCCACTCCATAAGGGGTTGTCTGCGAATTCTCTTCTTTTCTCCAGATTTTCTTGCAGCATTTTGATTTTGTCCCGGACAATGCCAGATTTATTGGCATCAAAGCAGCATTGTTCCTGTAAGGTTAAACATATCCCCCCATGTTCAAATGTTAATAAGTCTAACCCCCTCCTATTTTGTAAGACTACCTCGGCCAAGGAGTCTAATTGATCCTGAATATCTTGAATAGTACCTGACAAGGCCTGAACATCTTCAATTAGTTGTTTAGGTAAACTTTTATATTGAGTGATAGAGAATCCTAAACTGGTTGATCCAGTGGCCAAGGCTCCAGTTATACCTAAGGTAGCCAGAAGTGGGATAAACTGTACGGCCCTTTTATGGCGGCCAGCTATGAAGTCCAACCTGGGAATTGGCATGGGCTCCTCTCCTGGAATAATATCTATGTCGGGGAGGAGGGTGGCCAGAGTACATAGCCCTGTCCAGTTAGTAGGTAAGAGGGAATAGGTGAGATTATTGCCGCAAACGAACATGGAGCTTTGGCTTGCACAGAGAGCATCAGATATATTGATTATTGTGTTACATTCAGTGAATTGGAGCAGCCCCAAATCGACTTCATCACTATTGTTAAGCGACTGAGAGAATAGACAAAGAGAACTATTCAAAAACATTGGTTGCACTGCAACTGGTGGGATAAGGGTGCAAGAATCATTATGGGAGCTGCGATTGTGATAAGGATAATAAGTATCATTGAGGGCTGGTATAGCTGATGGCATAGGAGTTCTCGATCATAAGCACAGCCAGCAGTCTTGAGCGAGATTAGGCACTGATTCATTAAGCAGTCTGAAAGTGGCTTTAAGAATATCAAAATTTTGAGCATCTATATCTAGGATCTCAGTTTTAGGTAAGGCCAAGGGGTGATAGCCAATTTGAGGAAATAGGTTTTTTATTAATTCTTCCACTCTATTTTGAATGGAAATCTGTCGGACCTGGTCCTGTGGGCCTCCCCCATCTGACACATGCACAGGAGGTTTTGTTCCAGCAGACTGGTTTCCCTACCCGGCCTACACAGGAGGCTTGGGCAAGCTTAGGATAAGTAGTCCCCGGGGTGAAGTCCCAATCTCCTCCAAAACTGCCAGGAAAATTCTTGGTTAAAATGGCAGTAAAATATGTTCTATTGTCTGGCCCAGTACAAGTCTGGAACTCACTATAACAAGTGCTGTGCATGGTCTGTGAAAAGGCGGTACAGGGGCAACTCCCCGGTCTGCCATTTTTAGAGGGGATTGCCTTTGGATGATTTATACATACCCATAGCTGCTCAAGTCCTCTGGAATTGATTGGCACAGCCTGTAGATAGGCAGTTGCTGTGCCGCATTGTACTGCTCGGGTATATATCCCAGGAGTGGCTGTGTAGCCCCCACGGCACTCACAAGTTTTCCCATAGAGCTTCTCTAACAAGGTATTAGGGGAAACCGGGGGACCCAAGTCCCCATGGGAGGCAGCCAAAAGACAGCACGCTGTCCAGGTTTGTAGATATGGCTTTCCATGCTGCTTCATTTCCTAGAAAACAAGAAAACAATGCTTTCTCAGGGAGAGTCTTCCACCCTGGATGCTTGGTTATTGTCTATTTGTTTGACCATTCATTCCAGCAGCCATCTGGCTGCATCCATTTCTTTAGAATAAATGCAAATTGACCCTCTACCCCATATCAGGACAGGGTCTGGTCCATGCCAAGTATTATCCAGAGGGTCTTTCCATAAGATGGTAGCAAATTTTGTATTAGTATTAGCATGCCAGAAACGTTCTGCTGCGGAGCATCCATCCTTGACCAGAATTAAAAATTTAAAATAAAAAGAGAATGAGCTAATAAATTTCTGGGGGATCCCTTATTAGGGTACCATTACCCTCTTTATTTTATTTAAGGTATTTTTTAAGGATAAACGTGCTCTTTCTACTATTCCTTGTCCTTGAGGGTTATATGGTATTCCTGTAACATATTTAAATTCCAGTCACCGCAAAATTTTTTGAAAGATTGACTAAGATAGGCAGGCCCATTATCAGTTTTTAGCTGTGCTGGCAGGCCCATTACAGCAAAACAATGTAATAAATGAGAATGTACATGCAAGGCCTTTTCACCAGCTTAAGCAGTTGCCCAAATAAAATTAGAATATGTGTACCCTGTCACATGCACATACTAAAGGCGGCCAAAAGAAGGCACATGTGTAACATCCATTTGCCAAATTTCATTAGGATGTTCTCCATGGGGATTAGTTCCTGGAGAGAAAGTGGGGTCATTTATGGGCCCACAAGTAGGACATTGTCTAACAATCCTCTTACGTTCTTTTACTGTTAAGTGGGGATATTCATGACGTAAGCCAGAAGCATTAGTATGTGTAAGTTTATGATAATCAGCAGCGGATTCTGTATGAGGAATAAGTTTATCTACTAAATCATTTTGTGAAGCCATAGGGCCAGGAAGTTGAGAATGGGAACGAATATGAATGACGTAGATTGGATTAGATCATTCACGAACAGTTTTATGTAATTGTAGGAAAAGAACTTCTAACTCAGAAGCTGGAGTTATTTGAGCTGTTTCTATATGACAAACAACATGACAAACACAAGCAGAATCAGACACAATATTTAAAGGCTCAGAAACATCAGTTAGCAATTGAATAACAGCCATAAGTTCTACCTTTTGGGCAGATAAATAAGGTGTTTTCCAAGATTTTGTAGTTGGGCCTAAATAGCCTGCATTTCCATTACTGCTGCCATCAGTGTAGTAAGTTGGAGCAGCAGAGAGTGGTTATTGTTTGACAACCTTAGAAAGAATCCATGAAGTACGTTTTAAAAACTGTAAAAATTTTGAATTACTTGCCAAGAGTTACTGAACTGCCAGAGCTGAGAAAGCTCCTGCTTTGTAAGGTCTAGTATGATTTTATCAGGATCTCTAGCCATAAGCTGTCTCAGGCAAATACGGCCTTTTGATATTATTGCTGAGATTTTTTCAGGATAAGTATGAAGTTTTCTTTTTTTTTTGTATCTTTGTTGGGTAGGAATATCCATTCTATTATGCCCTCCTCTTGCCAAAGTATCCCAGTAGGGGAATGGCAAGATGGAAATATTAAAAGAGAAATTGGAAGATTTACATTTATCCTTGTTAGTTGGCTATTTTGCACTCTTTTTTCCAACCATTTTAACTCCTCTTTTGCTTCTGGGCTTAAAATGCGAGGGCTATTTAAGTCAGGGTCTCCTGTTAGGGTATTGAAAAGATTAAGCATAAGATGGAATTCCTAAAGTAGACCGTACCCAATTAATATCACCCAGTAATTTCTGAAAATCATTTAAAGTACATAAATTATCTTTTTGAAACTGGACCTTTTGTGGAGTTATAATATTTCTATTAATATTATGACCTAAATATTGAAAAGGAACCTGTTTTTGAATTTTTTCTTCTGCTATTTGCAACCCATGTTGAGGAAGAATTTCTTTAGCCAAGTTGTGAGTATTTTGCTAATTCCTGAGGAAGGGGACAGCCTCCCCAGGAAGGAACACAGCACTCCTTGGGCAGTATATTTTAAGGTTTATGCATCAGTCCCTGGGAGAGTGGCCAGCTCCTCCAGGGAGGAATACAACACCTTTTTGAAATATACTTTATCCTTTTTAATTTGTTACAAAACATCTTTGGTGTGCTTACTATTTTAGTTTCCATTTATATTATTATTATATATAGCAGAGGTGGAGTAAATCAAATAAACTTAAGTTAAAGCATCTGCCTTTGGATTTTTAGGTAGGTAGTTTTATAACACATATTATACTTTAAAATAATTAAAATTATGATTAATAACAGTATACTTTTATTTAATATTACACTGAAACATTATTAAATTTTCAGCAATTTTATACACCCTTAAAGTATTTATACAAACTTTTTATTCATATAACTTTAATTGTTATAAAATTAGAAAATTTCCCTCGATTGCACAACAGTCTCAAACACTTTACTCAACCTACATCACATGAACCTAACCACTTTCAGTATTCCACCCCCTTCCAGGTAACACACTAAAACATTTGTAACAGTTTGAAACCAGAGCAGGTTTAAACATCATGCTCCCCCAAAAGCAACAAAACATACCTCTCCAAGGAAACATCAAGGAAAAAGCACAAGAAGTTACTTTGATAAAACACATTCCCTCTTGCACACTGGTCACCCAGGAGAAAAAATCTGTGCAAACTTACACCAAAACACACCAATGACTTGAGAAACTCCGAGAAAGAACAAAACCCTAGCCCTGTTTTAATTAGTTAGTCATTTTATCTTCTGATAAAATTACTTTCTTTTCTTTAATAATAAAAGCACATTCGATATATCTTCTTTACTTAAGTTACCACAATGATTTTAGAAATTGTTTCTAAGCAAACTTCTGACAACATACAATTACCATCAATATTAAACAAACTTGTTAGAATAATGATGTAGCTTGTTTATATCTATTTTTATTATTTTTAATTAATACCCATATTCATTAATATAAGCAATTATATAATGTTGGCCATTTGAATAGAGCTCTTTTAATAATTTTTATTCATCAGTTTAATATTACCATCCAGAGGTATCAAAATATAGACACCGAACAACCAGACAAACACAAAACAGGTTACAACACATCAATAGAATCATGTATCTTTGATTTCACTGCTTTTGAGCTATAATAATCCTGTAGGGCATCTCCTACTCTCATCCATCTCTTTCCATCGATGGTTCCTTCCTGTGGGAACCACAGGCAAACCTCTTTTAAAAATTTGAAAAGCTTCAACAATTGTTTCACTTTCACCTTTACCCCTCATGTCTTTAAAGCCTCACTCAGGCTCTCCACGAATACTTCGTGCTGACTTAATGCTTGCCCCATAATTGCGTTGGTCTCTTACTGGGATTCACTGTCACTGGGCAGGTTCCCCCATGATGATCCCTCTTCTCTTCTGTAATGTGGCCATCTTCTTTGACCAACATTCCTCGCTGGGTCCCCCATGCTCCGAGCCCCACGTTGGGTGCCACTCGTCCCGTCCAGCGGGACGATGAATGGAAACCTGGAGAGGGGAAGCGGGAATGGGATGGGACAACAGATGCGAGAGAGTGGAGACAAGACAGGAGTCTGATCAAGTCTCATTTATTGGGGTGGAGTCATGGGTATATATGGTGTTTGAGGAAGCCTACTGATTGGGTGCTCCTGCTACACAGAGTCCCCTGATTTGTTGGGCGCTCCTACTATCGTGGAGTCCCCTGATTGGTTGGGCACTCCTACTATTTGGAGTCCCCTGATTGGGCAGCGCTCCTAGTATGTGGAGTCTCCTGATTGGCCACTCCCACCTCTGGCAGGAAACCCCCCCTCAGGCATTCAAACCTCCAGCAGGAAACCACTGGCCAGTGCTGGCTGCATAAAGAAGAGGTACAGAACAAGAAATAGGAAACAGTTGCACAAAATGGCATTAGCATACAAGATGGCCGTAATAATAACAGTGCCAGGGGCAACGGTGCCAGGGGCAGCTTCCCACATTTACCCCTTATATTTTGTTGATGTTCCCCCAATTAAAGCTCCTGCCCTTTCCCTGCACTATCAATGAGTGCCTTTATCCAAAACTATGGTTTAAACTCAATCAATCTGCCAGTGAGTCACAACTTTTCACATCTAGTCCAGAACATTCTCCTGAGCTCCACACCTGAATTTCCAAATGGAATATCATAGGTACCTCAAACTAAACCTCTTCCCCCAAAGTTCTGCCCTCTTTGTGATCAGAAAGAATGTTACTACTATCTGCTTATTGTTTAAGCAAGAAAACTAAAAGTTTTCCTTGACACCACCCACTTTCACTCTTATATACAATTATTAATGGAGACCTGTCAAATCTACTTACTAAATATAGTTTCATAATTGAACCCTGCTTATTTTTCCCATTGCCCTAGTCTTAGCCAAGGTTTTCATTGTTTATTTCCTGGATATCTGGTGTCACATTCCAACTGATTATTTTCCTTTAAACTAGACTCCAAATTTATCCTCTACACTGCTGCCAGGATGATCTTTGTAAAATGCAAATTTAATGTTCTCTTGTAGAAATTTATATTAATATAAGGATTGCTATATACATCTTAATTGGTCACAATATATTTCAGATTAATGTTTATTTAATTCAAGAAAAATTACAAACTTTGCTTCAATATGCCTCCATTTCCTCCTCCTTTCATTTTTGCTCTTATTTTCATATATTGCATCTATGTATGTTAAAAAAATCTTCCCAATATTATATTATTACTTTATAGAATTTCATGTATTTTTAAGAAAACAATAAATAAGAAATATGTAACTAAAGAGTCTATTATTTTAACCCACATTTATTTTTAGTGCTCGACATTTCTTCCTAAAGATTTGAGTCACAGTTTGGAGTAATTTCTTTTCAGTCTTAAGTACTTCCTTTACTATTTCTTGTAAAGAATGCATCCTACCAACTATTTCTCTCAGTCATTTTTTAATATGGAATTGCCTTTATTTCACTTTCTTTTTTGAAGGATAAATTTGCTGGATATACCATTCTTGGCCTAGACATTTTTAAAGAACTTTGAATATATCAGCCCACTTCCTTGTGGCATCCAGCCATTAGTCACATTTATGCCTCCCCGTATGTGAGGAATTCTTTTCCCTTGTTTTTTAGTTTTTCTCTTTTTGCTTGGCTTTCGCAGCTTGAATATGATGTGTATAGGTGTGTATATCTTTATATTTATCCTACTTGGGTTTGTTATTGTTTGGATGTGTAGATTAATATTTTTCATTTCATTTGGAGAATTTTCAGTCATGACTTCTTTAAATATATTTTATGACCTTTCACTTAACTCTTTCTGGGTGTACCATTACACATATTTTGGTATATTTGATGTTATATTACTGGTTACAGGTTATATTACAGGATGTTATATTACAGGTTTGTTCATTTGACTTGTCTTTTTTACTGATACTGAGAGTAGATAATTTAAATTGATCTATCTTCAAGTACACTGGTTAGTTATTTGGCTATCTTGAAACTTGAGCTTTTCTACTGGATTTTTGACATCTATAATTGCTTTTCATTTAATACTAAAATTTCAATTTGGTCTTTTTATATAATTTCCAAGTCCTTTTTGAGTTACATTTTGTTCCTTCATTGTAGCCCTACTTTCTTTCATTCTTTAAACATGCTTGATTTTAGTTTCTTGAACATACTTATAATCACTGCTTTAAACACTGTGCTAATTCCAAGTCTGAAGATAAAAAGAGGCAATTTCTATTGATTGTGTTTTTTGTTTGTTTGGATCACTTCATTTATTTTGAACCTTTATCATTTTAGATGACATATTGTAGGGTGTCTGGATTCTGACATTTCTCCCTGAAAGTTTTTGTTGGTGTTGCTCCTGCTGTTCTTGTTATTGATTCTTTGTTTATTCATTCCTGTAACAGTTTGAAGTTCTTTTATGAATCCCAAAAAGAAACTAATCCATTCCTGTTTGTGAGAAACCCTTTAGACAGGACTTTGTCAGTGAGGCATGATTCAGGTAGAATATCTGCCCTCTTGCTGGGACTGATAACAACAAAGACACAGAGAGACACACACAGGAAAATGTAGCCACCATATTTGATACTGCAATGTGAGAGAAAAGACTTATCTCAGAGCTCATCTGCAAAGAGAGAAGCCCATAAGAGTCTTAAAGAGCTGAGGTCCATGGAGAGATGAGCCATATGCTTGATACATTGCAGCTAATCTCTAGAAGAAAAAGGAGCAGCAGAGACTGATTTAGGAGGCATGGAAAGAGAAAAGCCTGATTACTTAAAGCTGAGCTTCAGAAGCTGGGCTCCAAGAGATGGTGGGCCTGGAGGGGAAGAAAGAGAACTTAGCTGAAATTGGTAGACATCTTGATTCCATGTGACTGGACAACAGGATCAACAGTAGATGACTTTGTTGAGAAAGCTCCCCAATGGTGCCTTGATTTGGATATTCAATGGCCTCAGAATTGTAAATTTTACACCAAATAAATCCCCTATATAAAAGCCAATGCATTTCTGGTACTTTGCATTGGTAGTCCCTTGTAAACTAAAACAGAAATTGTACCAGGATAATGAGGTGTTAATGCTTGAATTACCAAATATATTGGAAAGGCCTTATTCATATGTATGGCTTTTTTGGAGGAATTGTGAGATGTTTGATAGAAAATGTCTAGGTTTCTTTGAAAAGACTGTTGGTAAAAATATATATGCTAAAGATGATAAAATCTTAGTGGAAATGGTGAAACTATTATTGGAAACTGGAAGAAAGGCAAATCTTGTTTTAAAATTGCAGAAAATGTGGCAAAATTGACTCTTGATGTTAGGTGGAAGGCAGAATTTGAAAATGATGAGTTTGGACATTTAGCTAAGAAGATTTCCAGATTAAAAGTAGAAAATGGAGCCTGGCTTCTCCTTATAGCTTATAACAAACTGTTAGAGGAAAGAGATAAAATAAGAACTGAACTGCTGGGCACAAAGAAAGGAGAAATTGATGGAATGAGAAATTCCAAGCTTCCAGAAAACAAACCCCCAAGGGGATAGTGTGTAAATGAGAATGCAGCCATTGGTCAAGCTTATGTAAGTGGTGGGCCCCATGAAACCCTGTAGAGAAGAAATTATTCTATAGATGACTTTCAGACTTTTAAATCTAATGGAGTGTGCCTTGCAGATTTTTTAAAATTTGGGACCAGTGATGCATATTTCCTTCAAATTTCTCCTTATGATAATGCAAATGTTTATCCTTTATTTGTTCCTCCTTTTAATATTGGAAACAGATAACTTGTATAACAAACTGCATACCTATAACTGATTTTGATGTGACTTTGTACTTAGAATTTCTTTCCATGGATAGATTCTCTGAAAAGAGGCATCTTTTTGAGCCCTCAGTGGAGCTGCAACTCCTACCCTACAGCTCAATGGACTCATCCAAGTCACTTGGCAAGGAGACAACAATGGGCAATGGCCATCCCAAGGAATGGAGAGGGCCTGCATCTGCAGGCAGGATCATCCCACCCACCATATCCATGGGATATAAGCCCTATCTCACTTGGAGGTGGAGAGGACATCACCATCCCAGTCCCCTCATGATTGGGGGAAGAAATATGGACTAGAGTGGACTTGATGGTATTCTGTTGTTCACATATGGTGATTATAGCAATGGAAGAAATTATAACAATGAGGTGGAGCCAGTGGCCACTTGACACTTTGGGGGCAGGGAGGGGATGAGCAGTTGAAATACAGTGGCTTCTTTGGGATTTGGAGGTTGTCCTGAGTACCTTTGTGGCAACGGATGTAGGCCTTTTTAAATCAGCACACACCACTCAGAACTGTGTGGGAGAGAGTGTGGTCTACGGTGTGAACTGTGGTCTATGGTTGGTGGCAAGGCCCCAGGATGTGTAAGTCCATTGAGGGTGGTGGGCCACACTTGTGGGAGATGTTTGTGTGGGATGTGGTGGGAGGTGTGGGAGGTGGGCAACATGGGAATCCCAGTGGGTTCCATGTAATATTTTGGGTATCTAAGCACCTCTTAAAATATATTTATATATATACATAAAAAACATTTTTGTAAGCAAATGCACATATATGCATATATATTTATATATCATTTTGCAAATGTTGGTATGGTGCAAATTTTGATTTTTACCTACAATAAAAAAAAAAATGAAAAGAGCCATCTGCTGCTGGGATGGGAAACTGCAAGAAGTAAAAAAGCTTGTTTAAATTTTAAAAAAAATTAATTTTAATGAAGCTTTAAATTACATAAATGTTACATAAAAATATAAGTATTCCCATATGTCCCACTACCTCCCCCTTTCACACTTTCTCACATTAACAATAACTTTCATGAGTGTGGTATATTTGTTACAATTTATGAACCCATATGCATTGCTACTAACAATGGACTACAGTTTACATTATAGTTTACACTCTGTCCCCCACAATTTTGTAAATTATGACAAAATATACAATGGCCTGTATCATCACTGCAATGTCATATGAACAAATCCAGTGTCCCAAAAATGCCCCCATATTACACCTATTCTTTGGTCTCACATCCCTGAGAACTCTAGTAGCCACTGCCTATACATCAATGATAAGAGTTCTTCCAATGGTAGAATAATAAGTCTATAGTAGGATAACTCATTGACTGCCACAGTAAACAGTGTCTCAATTATCAGGGCTTCCAAGGGCTCTTGAGATATCCAGAAACTATAACCAGGGCAGACAGCTTAGGAACTCAGCTCCCATTAAGGGGGGTCTTTTTTTGGAATTTATGCTTCCCAGTGTAACAGAGTTAGAATCATTTATAGGTTCTTTGTACTTGGTTCTTCTGCCCCTTTTATTTCAACCTATAATTAGCATGATACTTGATAAATATATGTCAGAGAGATTTAAATCTTTGGTCTGTCCATATGACAGTCGAGCCCTGGATTTCAAGAAAGCTGCAATTCCTACTCTCCAGTGGGTCATTGGACTCACCCAGGACCATTAACAAGGGGATGTGAATGAACAATGCCCATTCCAAGGAACAATAGAGTGTCTGGAACTGCAGGCAAGATAGTTCCATCCATCTACTTCATGGGATCGAAGTCTCCTCTCAATTAGAAGAAGAGTGAACATTTCCAAATCCTCAAGATTTGGAAATTAAAAAGGTTTTTGGAGCCCCAGACCCCTTGAATCTGGGGTATATCCCATTAGTGGATCGCTGCCCTTGTTTTGATAACTTAAGCTTGTCAATTTTAAAGATTTAGAATAAGTTGAATGAAAAATAATCAAAGAGGATCCATGAAACAATATCACTAGGCAAAAGAGAGATTGACAGTCAGAGTAATTTCACCAAAATAATCAGATGCCTAAAATTACTATAAAGAAGCAGAAAGATATAGCCCAGCCAAAGGAACAAATAAAAAATCCTGATGAGAAGCTAATTTAAGGATTTATGATAACTAATCAATGGTGGTCACACAAATCTAAATCAATTCAGTAGTTGAAGGAAAGTACAGCAAAGCAGATAAAAGATATTGCAAAGACACTGGTGAGTGTACAGAGCAAGTTGAGAGCCTGTAAAGAAAAGTAACAGAGATATGGGAATGAAAGATACAATTGATGAGATTAAAAATACATAAGAGGCATATAAGAGCAGATTCAAATCGGCTGAGGACAGAATTAGTGAATTAGAAGACAAAGCACCTGAACTTGAAAAGACAGGAAACCAGAAAAAGAAAAAAATGTAAAAAGATAAACGGGTTCCCAGAGAATAGAATGACAACGCAAAATGCACAAACAACATGCTATAGATGTCCCAGAAGAAGAGAACATCGCTTGCTATCAGGGAAATGCAAATCAAAACTACAATGAGATACCATCTTACACCCATCAGAATGGCAGCTATTAAAAAAACAGCAGACACTAAATGTTGGAGAGGATGTGGAGGAATAGGAACCCTCATCCACGGCTGCTGGGACTGCGGTATGGTCCAGCCACTGTGGAGGACAGTTTGGCAGTTCCTCAGAAAACTAACAATAGATCTTCCATATGATCCAGCAATTCCACTGCTGGGTATATACCCAGAAGAAATGAAAGCAAAGACACAAACAGATATATGCACACAAATGTTCATAGCGGCATTGTTCACCATTGCCAAAAGTTGGAATCAACCCCGGTGCCCATCAACAGCAGAATGGATAAGCAAAATGTGGTACATACATACAATGGAATATTACTCAGCTATAAGAAGGAACAAAGTGCTAACACATGGAATAACGTGGATGAATCTTGAAGACCTTATGTTGAGTGAAGCAAGCCAGGCACTGAAGGATGAACATTATATGACCTCACTGATCTGAAATGAGGAAAGTGAGTAGTCTCTGAGAACCATTGTCTGAAAGATAGGTTAACAAGGGAGAGTAAGAGAAGAGTAGGCTTTGATCCATCACCCATATGGACATAATCTATGGTAAAGGGATAGAGTGTGGTTGCATGTTGGGGGATGGGGCAGATTTGTGGTGGTGTTCCTGGCGTTGATGGTGCAGCACTGGTGGGTGGGTGGATTGGGAAGGCTAGGTTCAAATTCCCAGGGCATGTAACTGTGAATCTTGAGATTCCATGGGTCGGGATAGGATGGTATCATGGGCCCTGGGGGTCTGGGGGGAAGGGAACAGTCAAGATCTATTGGGGTGTTTAGTGGTCATGGGGAAGGTTTTTCATTACCTTACAGTAATGGACACAGGACATGGTAAATATCATCAAAATTATTAAGCTGTATCATCTAAATTGTAAACTATACTGTAAATCATTGACAATGTTTAGTTGCTATATTTTGCTATCTGTATAACAGTTATAACAATGCTAACATCCAAAAAGGGGGGGAGGGGTTAATATGGGGTGGGGAAGGGGGAGTGGTTTGGTATCTGGGAGTCTCCGGCACTCCGTGTGTGACTTTGCTGTGACAAAAATGTTCTTTGAAAATTAAATGATAAATTGGGAGACAATGGGGATTGAGAGGCAGAAGGTGTTATGGCACACCGGACATCCGATAACACAGTGATAAAAGGAAGGAAAGAAAAGAAAAGAGAAAGGAAAAAAAAAAAGAATAAATATATATAGATATATTTTTTAAAGGCATTTCCTTTGCTTTTTTGCCCATTTTTTTGAATGTCCCAATCTGCTAATTATATATTGTTTTCTTTTGTTTTTTGTTCGGTTATTTGTTTTTTTTTTCTCTGAGTTTCCTTATGTTTGTCTCTTGCATGTAAGCTTATCATAGTTGTTTCTTTTTCCTAGTAAGTGTATTTGATTATTTTATGGGCTACATGTTCATGGAGGATATGGGTCACAGAAGGGTTACAATGGGTACTGCAGGGGATTATTGGTGGGGGGTGTCTGGGAGAGGAGTTTCTTGGGAATTATTTCATCCAAATATACATGAAAGATATACAAAATTGTTCAAAAGATCAAAAGATGGGGCATGATCACAATGGGTGGACAATCACACAATAAATGAGGGAATCTGAATTCCTAGCCTGGAGAGCTCTGCCACAGTCTCCAAGGGAGCATCAATAGTCCTCTGAGTGCAGGGACAGTGTCTGTCAAAAGAGGATGACCCACTGATGTGTACTTTTTATTGATGACTACCCTTGTGAGTCTTTGCTCTTGTAACTGAGACTTAACCTGCAGTTGTGGGGTGCCTAAGGGTTTCCACCTGAGAGCTTCCTTGTTGCTCAAATGTGGCCTCTCTCTAAGCCAAACTCAGCATATGATTGCATTACCTTCCCCCCAACGTTGGACATGACTCCCGGGGATGAGCCTCCCTGGCAATGAGGGATTAATACCAAGTGCCAACTGGCAACACAACTGGAAAAAGACCTTGAATAAAAGGGGGAAAAGGTAAAGACAAATGAGTTCAAGTGGCTAAGAGACTTCAAAAGATTCGGGAGGTCATCCCAGAGGTAACTCTTAAGCACACCTCAGTAGGAACTCATAGAACATCTAAGTGCCTATCACCCCACAGAGAGGGGCTCCTGAGAGCTCTGGAGACACCCAGGTCCTATATAAGTGGGGGGGGAGCCCAAGAGATGGATCCCTTGTCAGTGGGCTCTATTTTGGAATCTGTTCTCCTGTAAGTGACAGAATTGGACTCAAATAAGTCCTCCCTGCACATGGTTCATCAGTCTCTTCTATTCAAACCTAAACGAGATGCTGAAGTTTTTATGTATACTTCCTGAGACTGGAGTCTCTGACCTACCAATGTGCCAGATGTGTGTGGAATCTCGGTGGAGATGCAACTCTTACCCTACAGCTCAACGGACTCATCCAAGTCACCATGCAAGGGGACAATGATGGGCAATGGCCATCCCAGAGAATGGAAAGGGCCTGCATCTGCAGGCAGGATCATCACATCCACCTTATCCATGGGATATAAGCCCTCTTTCTCAGAGGTGGAGTGGACATCACCATCCCAGTCCCCTCAGGATTGGGGAAAGAACTATGAACTAGAGTGGACTTGATGCTATTCTGTTGTACACATATGGTGATTCTAGCAATGGAAGAAATTATAACAATGAAGTGGAGCCAGTGGCCACATGACACTTTTGGGACAGGGAGGGGACGAGCAGTTGAAATACAGGGGCTTCTTTGGGATTTGGAGGTTGTCCTGAGTAAAATGGCAACGGATGTAGGCCATTTTAAATCAACACACACCACTCAGAACTGTGTGGGAGAGAGTGTGGTCTACGATGTGAACTGTGGTCTATGGTTGGTGGCAAGGCCCCAGGATATGTAAGTCCATTGAGGGTGGTGGGCCACACTTGTGGGAAATGTTTGTGTGGGATGTGGTGGGAGGTGTGGGGGGTGGGCAACATGGGAATCCCAGTGGGTTCCGTGTAATATTTTGGGTAATCTAAGCACCTCTTTAAATATATTTATATATATATATATATATAACATTTTTGTAAGTAAACGCACATATATGCATATATATTTATATATCATTTTACAATTATTGGTATGTATTGTGAACATTTTGATTTTTACCCCAATAAAAAATAAATTAATTAAAAAAATAAAAAAATAAAAATATAATAGTAATACATAACAGGCATATAACAGCAGATTAAAATTGGCTGAGGACAGAATTAGTTAATTAGAAGACAAAGCATCTGAACTTGTAAAGACAGGAAACCAGAAAAAGAAAAAACATGTAAAAAGTTAAACGTGTTCCCAGAGAATAGGATGACAGTGCAAAATGCACAAACAACATGCTATAGATGTCCCAGAAGAAGAGGAGAATGGGAAACGGGCAGAAACAATATTTGAGGCAATAATAACTGGAAATTTCACCACTCTTACGAAAGACATAAATAATGATATCCAAAAAGAAAATTGCACCCCAAACAGAATAAATCTGAGTAGACCTACTCAGAGACACCTACTATTCAAAATGTCAAATGCCAGATATAAGGGGAGGATTCTGAAAGTAAGAAGAGAAAGGCAATGCATCTCATATAAGCAAAGCTTAATAAAACCAAGTGCTGATCTTTTATCAGAAACCATGGAGGTGAAAAGGCAGTGGTATGATATATTTAAAGTACTGAGAAAGAGAAACTGCCAGCCAAGATTTCTTTATCTGGAAAAACTGTCCTTCAAAAATCAGAATGAGTTTAAAGTCTTCACAGACAAAAACTGATAGAGTATGTTACTAAAATATCGGATTTGCAAGAGATACTAAAAGGAAGGTTACAGTCTGAAAGGAAAAGACATGGGCAAAAGAGTTGAAGAAGAGTATAGAAATAAAGATTATTAGTAAGATTAACTTAGACAGAGAATTAGAGAATAGTAAGCTATTACAATAGAAAGCCAAAAGATAAAATAGATGAAATATGTAATGCCTTCACAGTAATAACATTGAATGTTAATGGATTGAATTGCCTTATCAAAAGACAGGATGACAGAATGGATAAAAAATATGAACCAGCTATATTCTGTCTACAAGGGAACCAACTTAGATGCAAGGACAAAATCAGGCTGAAAGTGAAAAGCTGGAAAAGATGTTCCATGCAAGGAGTAAATAAAAAATCCTGGAGTAGCAATACTAGTATCAGACAAAATAGATTTAAATGCAAAACAGTTATAAAAGATGAAGAAGGCCAATATGTAGTAATTAAAGGAGCTATTCTCTAGGAATAACAATTATAAATGTATATGTCTCTAACCAGGGTGCCCCAAAATACATGAGGCACACACTGGTAAAACTGAAAAGAGAAATATATATCTCTACAGTAATAGTTAGAGACTTCAATACACCATTCTCAGCATTGATAGATAATCAGGACAGAGGATAAATAAGGAAACAAATAGCATGACCAAAATCATAAATGCACTAGACCTAATAGATATTTATAGAACATTGCTCTCCAAAACAGCAGGATATACATTCTTCTCAAGTGCTCATGGATCCTT
>JAKSZT010027144.1:1723527-1740452 GCA_026826555.1 Tolypeutes matacus | reverse complement strand
AAAGTGAGTAGTCTCTGAGAACCATTGTCTGAAAGATAGGTTAACAAACGAGAGTAAGAGAAGAGCAGGCTTTGAGCCATCACCCATATGGACATAATCTATGGTAAAGGGATAGAGTGTGGTTGCATGTTGGGGGATGGGGCAGATGAGTGGTGGTGTTCCTGGGTTTGGTGGTGCAGCACTGGGGAGTGGGTGGATTAGGAAGGGCTGGTTCAAATCCCCAGGGCATGTAACTGTGAATATTGACATTCCATGGGTTGGGAGAGGGGTGTATCATGGGTCCTGGGGGGCTGGGGAGAATGGTGTCATCCCTTTTTAATTTCTACGGCTGTGATTTCAGCTCCAGACTTCAAGTTGATGTATGTTCATGTATGACTGATATGCACCACTAAAGATGTATATTAAGAGAAAGAAGGAAGTAAGAGACAAGTATGAAGCTTTAGAATTGCCTCTTTCTTTCATGTGGTCTTCCTTTTGTTCATCTTTATTGTTGGAGGTTATAATCACTTGTGTATAGCTTGTAGGGCAGAACACCCTGCTTGTTGGATTAGGTCCTTGAATTTTATGAACCATTCCACTCTCCCATGATATCTTGTAAACATTTTAATCACTCTTTGTCACCTTGTGCATGCTATAAGACCCTTTGTCTCTTCTTGGTGTTGTCAAGGTCCTTCATAAGCCATAGGAGAAATTTGGAGGCTGGGAGCTATTTGTTCTCTTAGTTCTTGGGTTTTAATTTGTGTATATGTGGATTCTGTTTCATTGTAAGAATGAGTTTGATTTTATTTACAAGACGTTCTAGAAAATTACAATATGTCCTAAGAGCAGGTATTTATATATGTTTCCTTGCATCACAATCTCTCTGCACTCGAGAACAGCCCAACGATGTGAAGGAAATTAAAAATGGTTTCCATGAAACAAAATCCAGGGCCTTCTAAACATTCAGTAAATAATTCTGAAAGCATGGAAAATGTACACTCGCTTTTAAAATTGGCATTTTATTTCAATCTAATATCTATTTCAGTTCATAATTTTAAAATAAAGACCTTTTCAAAAGCTTTAAAAAAGCCATTCATTGTTCACTTTATCCAGATGATGTCATATGGGATCTCATATCAATAAACCTGATAGATAAACAAAGTTGCTCAAAGATAGCCAGATAAACAGCTATTTTAATCAGTGTCAACAAATAGATTGAGAGGTGAATAATTACTTCTTTTTATTCTGGTTTTTCTTTATTTATTATAATTATTATAGAGATATTGTAAAAGATTAATAATGATTGAATACATGAATGTACACCACTGTGAATATACCAAGGTCCAGGGAATGTACACATTGTATAATAAAAGTTATTGGTTTAATATTTCTCAATAAAGCATATTTTTTGTAAAAACGGTGGGGGTGTCAGGACTTGTACATCCTTGTTGAGCCATATATAATAGTTATTAGTCGTTTTTCAGAAATGCTGTGTCCAATTTTTGAATATGAATCACAATTCACGTTTCTGCTGGAGATGGGACCATTGTAAGGTGTTATACCCCATTATTTCTAAGCCTGTGATTTCTGCTCTAGAGTTCATTATTATGTATGTTTATATATGATGATATGCATCGCTAAAAATATGTATTAAGAGAAAGAGGGTGATGAGAGACAAATATGAAGCTTTAGATTTAACTATTTCTCTAAAGTGGTCTTCATTTTGCATTTCTTCATTATTGGAGTCTATAAACATGCATGCATAAAATGGAGGGCGGTACATTCTGCTTGATGGATTAGGTCTTGGACTTTTATCAACCATTCCTTTCTCTCATGATATCTTGTAATCATTTGAGCCAGTCTTTGTCAGCTGTGGACCCTACAAATCCCTTTTACTCCTTTGGTGTTGGAAAGGTACTTCATAAGCCATAGTAGAAATTTGGAGACTACAAGCTATTTGTTTTCTGAGTTCCTGGGTTTTCAATTGAGTATATGTCAATTCTGTTTCTTTGAAATAATTAGTTTGATTTTAGTTCAAATACTTTCTATAAAATCACAATATGTCATAAGAGCAATTATTTATATATGGACACATGCATCAAAATCTCTCTGTTATCGAGAACAACCCAATTATGCCCAGAGGATCAGGAATGGTTTCCTTGAAACAAAATCTGGAGACTTCTTAATAATCAGTAAATGAACGCAAAATCATGGAAAAAGATCTCAGAATTATGGATTTACCTACTTTCCCTTTTAAAATTAACATTATCTTCCAAACAAATATCCGTTTCAGTTCATAATTTTAAAATAAGACATTTCAACAGCTTTAAAAAAGCCATTCTTGGTTCACTTTGTCCACATGTTGTAGTATGGGATCAGAGATAAATAAAACTGGTAGATAAACAAAAAAAAGTTGATCAAGGACAGCCAGAAAATCTCCTATGTATGTCAGTGTCAACAAATGTATTGAGAGGTGAATAATTTCTTCTTTATTGTTTGGGTTTTTCCTTATTTATTATAATTCTTATATAGCCATTTAAAATGTTATTAATGATGGAAGAGATGAATGCACATCACTGTGAATTAAAAAAAGGGACAGGCAATATACACATTGGATTAAAAAGATGTTGGTTAGTATGTCTCAATAAAACAGATTTGTTTTAAAAGTCATGGAGATGTCAGGAATTGTACACCCATATTGATCCATTGATAGTAGTTATTAGGCATTTATAATGATGCTTTGTTCAATTTTCATAAATGAATGGCATTTTAAGTTTTTGCTTGAGATGAGACCATTTTAAGTTGTTATGCACCTTTGTTTTCTAAGGTCATGATAACTGCTCTAAAATTCAAGTTTATTTATGTTCATGTATGATTGATATGCATCACTAAAAATTTATATTAAGTGAAATACGGTGTTGAGAGACAAATATGAAGCTTTGGAATTACCTATTTCTCTAAAGTGGTTTCCTTTTGTGTTTTTCCATTGTTGAAGGCTATAATCAGGCGATCGTAGAATACAGGGCAGTACACTCTGCTTGATGCTTTATTTCCTTGAGTTTTAGGAACTATTGCCCTATCCCATGATAGCTTGTAAACAATTGAGTTACTCTTTGTCTCCTTGTGGACACTACAAGCCCCTATTTCTCTTCTGGCTGTTGGCAATGTCCTTCCTGCCAAAGGAGAAATTTGGAGCCTGGAGCTTTTGGTTCTCTCAGTTTTTGCAATATCACTTGTGTACATGTGGATTCTGTTTTTTTGTAAGAATGCATTTGATTTTATTTACAATACTTTCTAAAAACTTACAGAATGTCATAAGAGCAGGTATGTATATATGGATACGTGCATCACAATCTTTCTGCGCTCAAGAACAGCACAATGATACCCAGAAATCAGGAATGGTTTCCTTGAAACAAAATCCAGAGCATTCTAAACATTCAGTAATCAATCATGAAATCATGGAAAAAGATCTCCTCTGAATTATCGATTTACCTACAATCCCTTTGGAAATTAACATTTTCTTTCATTCTAATATGTTTCAGTTCATAATTATAGAATAAAGACCTTTTCAACAATTTTAAAGAAGCCATTCATTGTACACTTTTCCCACATGATGTAGTATGGGATCACCTATCAATATAACTGATAGATAAACAAAACAATTGTTCAAATACCACCAGTAAAACACTGATATAGGTCAGTCACAACAAAAGGATTGAGAGGTGAAAAATTTCGTATTTTTCTTCTGGTATTTCTTTATTTATTATAATTATTATAAAGCTATTGAAAAGGTTTAATAATGATTGAAGAGATGAAAGCACACCACGGTGAAAATACCAAGGACCAGGAAATGTACATATTGGATAAAAAATATATTGGGTTAATATATCTCAATTAAACCAATTTGTTTAAAAAATCTTGGGGATATAAGGAATTGTAAACCCAAGTTGAGCCATGGATAATAGTTATCAGTCATTCTTCAGAAATACTCTGGCCAAGGTTTAAAAAACTGAATCACAATTTAATTTTCTGCTGGAGATGGGACCACTCTAAGATGTTATACCTTCTTTTTTCTAAGCTTGTAATTTGAGCTCTACTCTTCAAGTTTATGTATATTCATTTATGACTGATATGCATCAATAAAAATATATAGTAAGTGAAACAGGTGGTAAGAAACAAATATGAAGCTTTGGATTTACCTATTTCTCTAAAGTTTTCTTCCTTTAGTGTTTCTTCATTCTTGGAGGCTAAAATCATGCATGCATAGAATGGAGGAGAGTACACTCTGATGATGGATTAGGTCCTTGACTTTTATGAATGATTCCTTTCCCCATGATATCTTGTAAACATTTGAGTCACTCTGTCACCTTGTGTTCCCTACAAGTCCCTTTTCTCTTCTGGGTGTTGGCAATTTCCTTCATGGGCCATAGGAGAAATTTTGAGTCTGGGAACTATTTGTAGTCTGAATACCTGTGTTTTCATTTGTGTATATGTGGATTTTGGTTTTTGTAAGAATAAGTTTGATTTTATTTCCAATACATTCTAAAAAATTAAAATATGTCATAAAAGCAGGTATTTTTATAAGGATACCTGCATCACAATCTCTCTGCACTCGAGAAAAGCCCAATAATGTCCAGAAATCAGGAATGGTTTCCTTGAAACAAAATCCAGAGCATTCTAAACATTCAGTAAACAATCTTGAAATCATGGAAAAAGATCTCCTCTGATTTATCGATTTACCTACACTCCCTTTGGAAATTAAAATTTTCTTTCATTCTAATATCTGTTACAGTTCATAATTTTAAAATAAAGACATTTTCAACAAGTTTAAATAAGCCATTCATTGTTAACTTTGTCCACATGATGTAGTACTGGATCACATATCAATAAAACTGATAGATAAACAAAAAAAGTTGTTCAAGGACAACCAGTAAAACCCTGATGTTGTTCACTGTCAACAAAAGGAATAAGAGGTGAATAATTTCTTACTTTTCTACAGGTATTTCTTTATTTATTATAATTATTATAGAGCTATTGAAAAGGTCTAATAATGATTGAAGAGATGAATGCACACCACTGTGACTATATGAAGGTCCAGGTAATGTACACATTGGATAAAAAGCCTATTGGTTTAATAGGTCTCAATCAAACAGATTTGTTGAACAATCGGCAGATGTCAAGAAAAGTACACCCAAGTTAAGAAAAGGAAAATAGGTTTTAGTGGTGTTTCAGAAGTGTTCTAGCCAATTCTTAAGAAAGAATCACAATTTAAGTTTCTATCGGATATGTGTGTATGGGACCGCTGTAAGGTGTTATGCCCCTATATATTCTAAGATCGTGATTTCTGCTCTAGACTCCAAGTTTATGTCTGTTCGTGTAGGATTGATATGCCTCACTAAAAAATATATATTAAGAGAAAGATAGTGCTTTGAGACAAATATGAAGCTTTGGAATAACCAATTTCTCTAAAGTAGTCTTCCTTCTGGATTTCTTCACTGTTGGAGGCTATAATGACATGTGCATAGACTGGAGGGTGGTACACTGTGATTAATGGATAAGGTCCTTGACTTTTATGAACAATTCCTCTCCCTCATAATATCTTATATACATTTTTTTCCTGCAATAAATCAGTATCTTTTATTTTTTTAAAAAATCAAACCAGTGAATGAAAGGACAAAGATCTTCAGTTCACTTGTGTATTTATCAATGGAAATTTGAGCCACTCTTTGTCACCTTGAGGACCTTACAAGTCACTTTTACTCTTTGGGGTTTTGGCAAAACTTCATAATCCATAGGCAAAATTTGGGGGCTCAGAACTATTTGCATTGTAAATTACTGGGTTTTCTTTTTTGTATATGTGGATTCTATTTCTTTATAAGAGTGAGTTTGATTTTATTTCCAATACATTCTAAAAAATTACAATAGGTCATGAGAGCAGACATTTATATAAGGACACCTGCATCTCAATTTCTCTGCAATGGAGAAAAGCCCAATGATATCCAGAAATCAGATATGCTTTCCTTGAAACAAAATCCTGAGCTTTCTAAACATTCAGTACACATTCGTGAAGTGATGGGAAAATATCTCCTCAGAATTATCGATTTGCTTTCTATCCCTTTTAAAATTAACATTTTCTTTCAATCTAATATCTGTTTCAATTCATAACTTAAAAATAAAGGACTTTTCAATAGCTTTAAAAAGCCATTCATTGTTAATTTTTCCACATGATGTAGTATAATATCACATATCAATAAAACTTGTAGATATACAAAAAAGGTTTTTCAAGGACATCCTGAAAAAATCCTATGTATATCATTGTGCAGAAACGGATTGAAAGGTGAATAATTTCTTCTTTATTCTTCTGGTTTTTCTTTATTTATTATAATTACAATAGAGCAATTGAAAATGATTAATATCGATTGAAGGAATAAATGCACACCAGTTTGAATATACCAAGGACGAGGGAATGTAATCATTGGATAAAAAAGTTATTGGTTTAATATGTCTCATTAAAAGAGATTTGTTTTAAAAATCGTGCAGATATCAAAAATTGTACACTCAGTTGGAGCCACGGATAATAGTTATTAGTCTTGTTTCTAAATCATGTGGCCAATTTTTAAAAATGAATCACAATTCAAGATTCAGCTGGATATGGGACCACTGTAAGGTGTTATGCCCCTTTATTTTCTAAGGTCATGATTTCTGCTCTAGACTTCAAGATTATTTTTGTTCATGTATGACTGATATGCCTCAGTAAAAATATATATTAATAGAAAGAGGGTGCTGAGAGATCATATGAAGCTTGGAATTGACTATTTCTCTAAAGTGGTCTTCCTTTTGTGTTTCTTCATTTTTGGAGGCTATAATCACACGTGCATAGAACGGAGGGCAGTACACTCTGCTTGATGGATTAGGTCCTTGAATATATGAACCATTACTCTCCCCCATGATATCTTGTAAACCTTTGATTCACTCTTTGTCACTTTGAGGACACTTCCAGTCCCTTTTCCTCTTCTGGGTTTTGGCAAGTCCTTCCTAAGCCATAGACAAAATTTGGATGCTAGGAGCTATTTGTACTCTGAGTTCCTGATTTTTCATTTGTGTATATGTGGATTCTGTTTCTTTGTAAGAATGGTTTTGTTTTTATTTCCAATACATTCTAAAAATTATGATATGTCATAAGAGCTAGTATTTATATATGGATGCAGGCATCACAATCCCTGTGCACTCCAAAACAACACAATGATGCCAGAAAATCAGAAATGGTTTCTTTGAAACAAAATCTGGGGCCTTCTAAATATTCAGTAAACCATCGTGAAATCATGGAAAAAGATTTCCTCATAATTATCAATTTACCTTCACTCCTTTTAAAATTTACATTTTCTTTCAATCTAATATACACTTCAGTTCATAATTTTAAAATAAAATCCATTTCAAAAGCTTTAAAATACCCATTCATTGTTTACATTGTCCACATGATGTAATATGGGATCACATATCAATAAAACTGAGAGATAAACAAAATAAGTTGTTCAAGGACACCTGGAAAAACACCTATGTATGTCAATGTCAACAAATGGATTTAGAAATGAATAATTTCTTATTTATTCTTCTCATATTTCTTTATTATAATTATTATAGAGCTATTAAAAGGTTTAATAATGATATAAAGATGAATGCACACCACTTTGAATATGCCAAGGACAAGCGAATATACAATTTGGATAAAATGATATTGATTTAATATGTCTCCATAGAACAGATTTGTTTTAAAAATTGTGGGGATATCTGGAATTGTACACTGAAGTTCAGCCATGAATAATAGTTATTAGTCATGTTACAGAAATTCTCTAGCTAATTTTAAAAAATGAATCAAAATTCAACTTTCTGCTGAAGAAGGAACCATTGTAAGGTATTAAGCCCCTTTATTTTCTAAGGTTGTGATTTATGCTCTAGACTTCAAATTTAGGTATGTTCATGTATGATTGATATGCATCACGAAAAATATATATTAAGAGTAAGAGGATCATGAGAATCAAATTGAATCTTTGGAATTACCTATTTTTCTAAAGTGGTATTCCTTTTATGTTTCTTTATTTTTGGAGGCTATAATCACGTGTGCATAGAGTGGAGGGTGGTACACTGTGCTTGATGGATTAGGTCCTTGACTTTTGTGAACCATTCCTCTCCCTATGATATCTTGTAAACCTTTCAGTCACTCTTTGTCACCTTGTGGATCCTACATAATACTTTTTTTACCTTCTGGTTGTTGGCAAGGTCCTTCATAAGCCATAGGGAAATTTGGAGGATGGGAGATAATTGTACTCTGAGTTCATGGAATTTCATTTGTGAATATATGGATTCTGTTTCTTTGTAAGAATGAGTTTGATTTTTTTACCAATATTTTCTAAAAATTACAAAATGTCATAAGATCAGATATTCATATATGGATACCTCAATTACACACTCTTGGCACTCAAGAACATCCAATTTATGTCCAGAAAATCAGGAGTGGTTTCCTTGAAACAAACTCCAGATCCTTCTCAACATTCAGTAAACACTCGTGACATCGTGGAAAAAGATGTCCACAGAATTAACAATTTGCCTACACTCCTTTTTCAAATTAACATTTTCTTTAAATCTAATATACATTTCAGTTCATAATTCTAAAATAAATAAGTTTTAAATAGCTTTTTAAAAACCCTTTATAGCTCACTTTTTACACATGATGTAGCATGGGATCACATATCAAAAATCTGATAGATTAAAAAAAAGTCTTTCAAGGACAGCCTGTAAAATACCTATGTATGTCACTTTTAACAAATGGACTGAGGTGAATAATTTCTTCTTCATTTTCAGGTTTTTCTATATTAATTATAATTATTGTAGAGCAATTTGAAAGGTTTAATATTGATTGAAGAAATGAGTGCACACCACTTTGAATATACCAAGGACCAGGGAATATACACATTGGATAAAAAAGATATTGTTTTAATATGTCTTAATAACACAGATTTGTTTTAAAAATCAATGTGATCAATGGAATTGTACAGCCAAGTTGGCCATGAATAATTGTTATTAGTCATTTCAGATATGCTCTGGCCAATTTTTAAAAAAGAATGAAAATTCAAGTTTCTGCTGGAGATGGGACCATTGTAAGGTCTTATGGTAATTATTTTCTAAGGTTGTGATTTCTGCTGTAGACTTAAAGTTTATGTATGTTCCTGTGTTTTGGATATGCATCACTAAATGTATATATTAAAAGAAAGAGGGTTGTGAGAGACAAGTATGAAGATTCCGAATTACCTATTTCTCTAAAATGGTCTTCCTTTTGTGTTTCTTCATTGATGGAGGCTATAATCATGCATGCATGGAATGGAGGGAGGTTCACTGTGCTTCAAGTATTAGGTCTTGACTTTTATGAACCATTCTTCTCCCCCATGATATGTTGAAAAAATTTGAGTCACTCTTTGTCCCCCCGTGGACCCTACAATTCGTCTTATTCTTCTGGGTGTTGATAATATCCTTCATAAGCCATATGAGAAATTTGGAGCCTGGAAGTATTTGTACTCTGTGTTCCTGTATTTTCATTTCTGTATATGTGGATTCTGTTTCATTGTAAGAATGATTTTGATTTTCTTTATAATAATTTCTAAAAAATTACAGCATGTCATAAGAGCAGATATTTACATGTGTATACTTGCTAACAATTATTATACACTCAAGAACAGCACAATTACATCCAGAAATTAGGAAAGGTTTCCTTGAAACAACATCTGGAGCTTTCTAAACATTCAGTAAACAGAAGTGAAATCATGGAAAAAGTTCTCCTTGGAATTATCTATTTACCTGAACTCACTTTTAAAATTAACATTTTATTTCAATCTAATAACTGTTTCATTTCATAATTTTAAAATAAAGACCTTTTCAACAGCTTTAAAAAAGTCATTCATTGTTCAATTTGCCCACATGATGTAGTATGGGATCACATATCAATAAAATGGATAGATAAACAAAAAAGTTGTTCAAGAACTGCAGAAAAACACCAATGTATGTCAGTGTCAACAAATTGATTGAGAGGTGAACAATTTCTTATTCATTCTTCTGGTATTTCTTTACTTATTATAATTATTATAGAGCTATTTGAAAGGTTTAATAATGAATGAAGAAATGAATGCACACCACTCTGAATATACTAAGGACAAGGGAATTTACACATTGGATAAAAAATATATTGGTTTAATATGTCACAATAAAACAGATTTGTTTTAAAAATGGTGGGGATGTCAGGAATTGTACACACACGTTGAGCCACGCATAAGAGTCATGTTTCATAAATGTTCTGGCCAATTTTTAAAAATTAATCACAATTCAAGTTTCAGCTGGATAAATGTGTATGAGAGCACTGTTAGATTTTATGCCCCTTTATTTTCTAAGGTCGTGATTTCACTCTAGATTTTATGTTTATATATATTCACATATGTCTGTTATGCATCACTAAAAATATATATTAAGACATAGAGGGTGGTGAGATATAAATATGAAGCTTTGGAATCTCCCATTTCTCCAAATTAGTGTTCCTTTTGTATTTCTTCATTGTTGGAGGCTGTACTCCCACGTAAATAGATTGGAATGTGTTATACTCCGCTTGATGGATTAGGTCCATGACTTTTATGAACCATTCTTCTCCCCATGATATCTTGTAAATATTTGAGTCACTCTGTCACCTTGTGGACCCTATAAGTCCCTTTTTTCTTTTCTGGGTGTTGACAAGGTGCTTCATAAACCATAGGAGTTATTTAGATACTGGGAGCTATTTGTACTCTGATTTCCTAAAGGTCATTTGTGTATATGTGGATTCTGTTTCTTTGTAAGAACCAGTTTGATTTTATTTCCAATGCTTTCTAAAATATTGCAATATATCATAAGAGCAGGTATTTATATATGAATACCAGCCTTGCAATCTCTCTGCACTCGTGAACAGCAAAATGATGTCCAGAAAATCAGGAACGGTTTCTTTGAAACAAAATCCAGAGCCTTCTAAACATTCAGAAAACAATCACGAAATCATGGAAAAAGGTCTCTGAATTATGGATTTACATACACTTCCTATTAAAATTAACATTTTCTTTCAATCTAATATATATTTCAGTTCATAATTTTAAATTAAAGATCTTTTCAACAGCTTTAAAAAAGCCTTTCTTTGTACACTTTGCCCAAATGATGTAGTATGGGATCACAGATCAATAAAAGTGATAGATAAAAAAAGGAGTTGTTCAAGGGCAGCAAGGAAAACACCTATATATGTCAGTGTCAACAAATGGATTGAGAGGTGAATAATTTCTTCTTTATACTTCTGGTTTTTCTCTATTTATTATAATTATTATAGAGCTATTGAAAGGTTTAGTAATGATTGAAGAGGTGAATGCACCCCAATATGAATATACCAAGGACCAGGGAATGTACACATTGGATTTAAAAAGTTACTGGTTTAATATTTCTCAATAAAACAGATTTGTTTTTAAAACAATCTTTATTTTAGTTTTAAAATTATGAACTGAAACAGATATTAGATTGAAAGAAAATGTTAATTTTAATAAAGAGTGTATGTAAATCCATAATTCAAAGGAGATCTTTTCCCCTTATTTCACAATTGTTTACTGATAATTTTAAGTCTCGGGATTTTGTTTCAAGGAAAGCATTCCTGATTTTCAGGACATCACTGGGCTGTTCTCGAATGCAAAGAGATGGTGATGCAGGTATCCATATATTAAAAAAAATCTGTTTTTAAAATTTCTTATTTATTCTCCTGGCATTTCTTTATTAATTATAATTATTATAAAGCTATTAAATAGGTTTAATACTGATTGAAGAGATGAATGCACACACCTGTGACAATACCAAGGAAAAGTAAATATACACATTGGATAAAAAATTATTGGTTTAATATGCCTCAATAAAATTGATTTGTTTTAAAAATCATGGGTATGTCAGGAATTGTACGCCTAAGTTTGCAATTGATAATTATTATTTGTAATTTTTTTTACCTTACTCAATTAAATGTAATGGATACATGTAAATATTTTTAATCATACAATATATTACACAATATATTTGGTTCATAGTAATGCATTCATACAGTATTTGTCCTTTTCTGTGTGTCTTGCTTCACTCAATATAATGTCCTCCAGGTTCATCCATGTTGCCATATGCTTTATGACTTCATTTCTTCTTACAGCTGCATAATATTCCATCGTGTGAATAGACCACAGTTTGTTTATCCATTCATCTGTTGATGGATACCTGGGTTGTTTCCAACTTTTGGCAATGGTAAATAATGTGGCTATGAATATCGGTGTGCAGATGTCTGTTCATGCCATGTTTCAGAAATGCTTTGACCAATTTTTAAAAATGAATCACAATTCAAGTTTCTGCTGGAGATGGAACCACTGTAGGTGTTATGCCCATTTATTTTCTAAGGTTGTGGTTTCTTCTCTAGACTTTAAGTTTATATATGTTTATGTATGATTGATATGCATCACCAAAATATATATTTAGAGAAAGAGGGCTGAGAGACAAGTATGGAGCTTTGGAATTACCTATTCCTCTAAAACGATCTTCCTTTTGTGTTTCTTAATTTTTGCAGTCTATAATTACACATGCATATAATGGATGGTGGTACACTCTGCTTGATGGATTAGGTCCTTGCATTTTATGAACCATTCCTCTCCTCCATGATATCTTGTAAACATTTGAGTCGCTCTTTGTCACCTTGTGGAGCTTACAAGTCCCTTTTTCTTTTCTGAGTATTGACAAGTTCCTTCATAAGCCGTAGGGGAAATTTAGATCCTGGAAGCTAATTGTACTTCGAGTTCCCTAGTTTTCATTTGTATATATGTGGATTCTGTTTCTTTGTAAGAATGAATTTTAATTCCAATCCTTTCTAAAATATTAAAATATGTCATAAGAGCAGGTATTTATATATGGAGACCTGCATTTCTCTCTCTCTGCACTTGAGAACAGCCAAATCATGTCCAGAAATTCAAGAATTGTTTTCTTGAAAGAAAACCCAGAGACTACTAAATATTCAGTAAACAATTGTGAAATCATGGAAAATGAGCTCCTTTGAATTATAGATTTACCTACACTCCGTTTTCAAATTAGCATTCTCTTTCCATCTAATATCAATTTCAGTTCATAATTTTAATATAAAGAACTTTCCAACAGTTTTTAAAAAGTGATTCATTTTCTCTTTGTCCACATGATGTAGTATGGAATCACATAAAAATAAAACTGATAGATAAAGAAAAAAATTATTCAAGGACAGCCAAAAAAACACCTATTCATATCAGTGTCAAAAAATGTATTCAGAGATGAATAATTTCTATTTTATACTTCTGGTTTATCTTTATTTGTTATAATTATTAAAGATCCTTTAATACAGTTTTATAATGATTGAAGAGATGAATGCACACCACTGTGAATATAACAAGAAAGAGGGAATGTACACATTGGATAAAAAAGTTATTGGTTTAATATGTCTCAATAAAACAGATTTGTTTTAAAAATCATGTAGTGGTCAGGAATTGTACAACCAAGTGGAGCCCTGGATAATAATCATCAGTTGTGTTTCAGAAATGCTCTGATCAGTTGTTTAAATGAATTAAATTCAAGTTTCTACTGGAGTTGGGACCAATGTAAGGTGTTATGCCCCTTTATTTTCTAAGCTTGTGTTTTCTGCTCTAGACTTCAAGATTTTGTATGTTCATGTATGATTGATATGCACCACTAAAAATATATATTAAGATAAAGAGGGTGTTGAGAAACAAGTATGAAGCTGTAGAATTACCTATTTCTCTAATGTGGTCTTCCTTATGTGTATCTTCATTGTTGGAGGCTATCATCATGCATTCATAGTTTGCAGGGTGTTTCAACCTGCTTGATGAATTAGATCTTTGATTTTTATGAACCATTCCTCTCTCCCATGATATCTTGTAACAATTTAATCACTGTGGATTGTGGATCCTACAAGTCTCTTTATCTCTTCTGGGTGTTGTCAACATCCTTCATAAGCCATAGGAGAAATTTGGAAGCTGGGAGCTATTTGTACTCCGAGTTCCTGGGTTTTCATTTGTGTATATGTGTATTCTGTTTCTTTGTAAGAATGAGTTTGATTTTTTCCCAACACTTTCTAAAAAATTACAATATGTCCTAAGAGCAGGTATTTATACGTGGTTCCTTGTATCACAATCTCTCTGCACTCGAGAAGAGACCAATGAAGTGCAGAAAATTAAGAATTGTTTCAGTGAAACAAAAATCCAGAGCCCTCTAAACATTCAGTAAACAATCCTGAAATATGGAAAATATCTCCACTGAATTATCAATTTATGTACACTTGCTTTTAAAATAGACATTTTCTTTCAATCTAATATCTGTTTCAGTTCATAATTTTAAAATAAACACCTTTTCAACAGCTCTAAAAAATCCATTCATTGTTCATTTTGTCAACATGATGTAGTATGGGGTCACAAATCATTAAAACTGATAGATAAACAAAAAAAAAGTTGTTCAAGGGCAGCCAGAAAAATACCTATATATGTCAGTGTCAACAAATGGATTGGGAGGTGAATAATTTCTTCTTTATTCTTCTAGTTCTTCTTTAGGTATTATAATTATTATAGAACTATTGAAAAGGTACAATAATGAAGAGGTGAATGCACCCAACTGTGAATATGCCAAGGACCAGGGAATGTACACATTAGATAAAAAAGATGCTGGTTTAATATGTCTCAATTAAACAGATTTGTTTTTAAAATTGGGATATCAAGAATTGTATACCAAAGCTGAGCCATGGACAATAGTTATTAGTCATGTTTTGGAAATGCTTCTGCCAATTTTTAAAAATGAATCACAATACAAGTTTCTACTGGAGATGTGGTTATGGGACCATTGCAAGGTCTTATGCTCATTTATTTTCAAAGTCATAATTTCTGCTCTAGACTTCATGTTTATGTATGTTCTTGTATGATTGATACTCATCACTAAAAATACATATTAAGAGAAAGAGGGTGGTGATAAACAAATATGAAGTTTTGTATTACCTATTTCTCTAAAGAAGTCTTTGTTTTGTGTTTTTTCTTTATTGGGGCTATAATAACTCATGCATAGAATCGAAGGCAGTACTTTCAGCTTGATGGATTAGGTCCCTGAATTTAATGAATCATTCCTCTCCCTCATGACATCTTGTAAACATTTGAGTACTCTTTGCTACCTTGTGGACCATAGATGTCCATTTTTATCTTCTGGGTGATGGTAAGGTCCTTCATAAGCTCTAGGAGAAATTTGGAGTCTGACAGCTATTACTACTCTGATTTCCTTAGTTGTCATTTGTGTATATGTGTATTCTGTTTCTTTATAAGAATGAGTTTGTTTTTATTTCCAATAATATCCCCAAAAACACAATACTTCATAAGAGCAGGTATTTATATATGGATCCAGGCATCACAATTTCTCTGCACTCAAGAACAGCCCAATGATGTCCAGAAAATCAGGAATGGTTTCTTAGAAACAAATCCGGAGCCTTCTATACATTCAGTAAACAATCATGAAATCATGGGAAAAGATCTCCTCAGAATTATTGATTTACCTACACTCCATTTTAAAAGTAACATTTTCTTTCAATCTAATATCTGTTTCTGTTCACAATTTTAAAATCAGGTCCTATCCAAAAGCTTTATAAAAGCCACTCATTGTTGACTTTGTCCACATGATGGAGTATGGGATCATATAACAATAAAACTGATAAACAAAAAAAGTGGTTTTAGGACCACCAGAAAATCACTTATGTATGTCACTGTAAACAAATGGATTGAGAGGTGAATAATTTCTCCTTTATTCTTCTGGTTTTTCTTTATTTATTATAATTATTATGGGGATATTGAAAAGGTTTAATAATTATTGAAGAGATGGATGCACAGAACTGTGAATATACCAAGGACCAGGGAATGAACACATTGGATTAAAAAGATATTTGTTTAATATACCTCAATAAAACAGATTTGATTTAAAAATCGTGGTGATGTCAGGGATTTTACACACAAGTTGAGCCATGGATAATAGTAAGGGCAGAAATACTAAGGGCAATTTAAAAAAATGAATTACAATTCAAATTTCTGCTGGAGATGGGACCACTGAAAGGTTTATGCCGCTTTCTTTTATAAGGTTGTGATTTCAGTTTTAGACTTCAAGTTCATGTATGTCCATGTATGATTGGTATGCATTACAAAAATAAAAATAAAGAGAAAGAGGGTTGAGTGAGGCAAGTATGAAGTTTTGGTATTACCTACTTCTCTAAAGTGGTCTTCTTTTGTGTTTCTTCATTTTTGTCAGGTATATTAATGCATGCATAGAATGGTGGGTGGTACAGTATTATCGATGGATTAAGTTTTTGACTTTTTTGAACCATCCCTCTCCCTCATGATATCTTGTAAACATTTGAGGCAATCTTAGACAACCTGTGGAGCCTACAAGTACATTTTTATCTTCTGGGTGATGGCAAGGTCCTTCATAAGCTATAGGAGAAATTTGGAGGCTGAGAAAATCATGGAATATGATCTAATCTGAATTATCGATTTGCCTACACTCCCTTATAAAATTAACATTTTCTTTCAATTTAATGTCTGTTTCAGATCATAATTTAAAAATAAAGACCTTTCAAACTGCTTTTAAAAAGCCATTCATTGTTCACTTTGTCCACATGATGTAGTACGGGATCGCAAATCACTAAAACTTAATGATAAACAAAAATAGTTATTCAAGGACAGTCAGAAACACCCCTATGTATGTCAGTGTCAACAAATGGATTGAGCTGTGAATAATTAATTCTTTATTCTTTTTGTTTTTCTTTATTTATTATAATTATTAGAAAGCTATAGAAAAGGTTTAAT
>JAKSZT010027144.1:1709597-1723517 GCA_026826555.1 Tolypeutes matacus | reverse complement strand
TTCTTTGAAAGAACGAGTTTGATTTTATTTCCAATACTTTCTAAAAATTACAGTAAGTGATAAAAGCAGGTATTTATATGTGGATACCTGCATCACAATCTCTCTGCCCTGGAGATCAGCCCAAAGATGTCAAGAAAATCAGGAATGTATTCCTTGAAATGAAATCTGGAGCCTCCTAAACATTCAGTAAACAATTGTGAAATCATGGAAAAGATCTGCTCAGAATTATCAATTTACCTATCCACCCTTTTAAAATTAACATTTTCTTTCAATCTCATATAGGTTTCAGTTCATAATTTTAAAATAAAGACCTTTCAACAGCTTTAAAAAAGCCATTCACTTCTTACACTTCCTTGATGATGTAGTATGGAATCACATAACAATAAAAATGATAGATAAACAAAAAGGGTGTTCAAGGATAGCCAGAAAAACACCTATGTTGGTCTGTGTCAACAAATGGATTGAGAGGTGAATATTTTTTTCTTTATTCTTCTGGTATTTCTTTATTTATTATAATTATTATAGAGTTATAGAAAAGGTCTAATAATGATTGAAGAGATGAATGCACACCACTGTGAATATATCAAGGACCAGAGAATGTACACATTGTATAAAAAAGATATTGGTTTAATATGTGTCAAAAAAACAGAATCACTTTAAAAGTCGTGGGGATATAAGGAACTGTATACCAAAGTTGAGACATGGATAATATTCATTAGTCGTGTTTGAGAAATTCTCTGGCCAATTTTTGAAAATATTTCACAATTAAAATTTCTGCTGTAGATGTGTGTGTGGGACCACTGTAATTTGTTATGCCCTTTTATTTTCTAAGGTTATTGTTTCTGCTCTAGACTTCAAGTTTATGTATGTTCATGTATGATTGATATGCATCACAATAAATATATATTAAGGGAAAGAGGGTGGTTAGAATGAAACATGAAGCTTTGGAATTGCCTGTTTCTGTAATTTGTTCTGCCTTTTGTTTTTCTTCATTGTGGGAGGATATAATCACGAGTGCATAAAATAGATGGTGGTTCACTCTTCTTGATGGTTTCAGTCCTTGAAATTCATGAAATATTCTTCACCCCCATATTAACTTATGAACAGTTAAATCACTCTTTGTCAACTTGTGAACTGTACCAGTGCCTTTTCTCTTCTGGATGTTGGCAGGGCCTTTTAAAAGCCATAGGAGAAATTTGAATTATGGGATCTGTTTGTACTCTGACTTCTTGTGCTTTCATTTGTGTATAGGTAAATTCTGTTTCTTTGTAAGAATGAGTTTGACTTTATTGCCAATTGTTCTAAAAATTACAATATGTCATAAAAGCAAGTATTTATATATGAATAAATGCATCACAATCGCTCTGCATGTGAAAACAGCCCAATGATGTCCAGAAAATCAGGAAAGGTTTCCATGAAACTAACTGTGGACCCTTCTAAACATTCAGTAAACAATCAAAAAATCATGGAAAAAGTTCTCCTCTGATTTATCAATTGACCCACACTCCCTTTTAAAATGAACATTTTCTTTCAATTTAATATCCGTTTCAGTTCATAATTTTAAAATAAAGTCCTTTTCAACTGCTTTAAAAAAGCCATTCATTGTTCACTTTTTCCACATGATGTAGTATGGGATCACATATCAATAAAACTGATAAATAAACAAAAAAGTTGATGAAGTACAGCCAGAAAAACACTTATGTACGTCACTGTCAACAAATAGATTGAGAGGTGAATAATTTCATCTTTATTCTTCTGGTTTTTTATTCATTATAATTATTATAGAGCTATTGAAAAGGTTTAATAATGATTCAAGAGATGAATGCACACCACTGTGAATATACCATGGACCAGTGAATGTAGACAATGGATAAAAAAGATATTGGTTTAATATGTGTGAATAAAACAAATTTGTTTTAAAAATCGTGGTGATATCAGGAACTGTACACCCAATGGAGCCATGGTTAATAGATACTAGTCATGTTTCAGAAATCCTCTGGCCAATGTTTAAAAATGAATCACAATTCAAGTTTCTGCTTGAGATGGGACCACTGTAGGAGTTTTACCACTTTATTTTGTAAGGTATTGATTTCTCCTATAGACTTCAAGTTTATGTATGTTCATGCATGATTGTTATGCATTATAAAAATTATATATTTAGAGAAAGAGGGAATTGAGAGACAAATATGAATCATTGGAAGTACCTATTTCTCTCAAGTCGTCTTCTTTTAGTGTTTCTTCATTGTTGGAGGCTGTAATCAAGAGTGCATAAATGGAGGGCGGTACTATCTGCTTGATGGTTTAGATCCTTGACTTTTATGAACCATTCCTCTCCACCGTGATATCTTGCAAACATTTGAGTTATTCTTTTTCAACTTGTGGTCCCTACAAGTCCCTTATTCTCTTCTGGGTGTTGGCAAGGTCCTTGTAAGCCATAGGCCACATTTGGAGGCTGGGAGTGATTTTCACTCTGAGTTCCTGGATTTTCATTTGTGTATATGTGAATTCTGTTTCTTTGTAAGAATGTTTACTATTTTATTTGCAATATTTCCTAAAAAATTACAACATGTCATAGAGCATGTATTTGTATATGGATTCCTGCATCACAATCTCTCTGCACTGGAGAATGGGCCAATGATGTCTAGAAAATCAGGAAGTGTTTCCTTGAAACAAAATCTGGGAAATTTCAAAACATTCAGGAAATTGTAATAAAATCAAGAAAATAAATCTAAAAATTATTGATATACCTAGAGTCACTTTTAAAATTTACATTTTCTTTCAATCTAATATACAATTTAGTTCATAATTTTAAAATAAAGACCTTTTCAACAGCTTTTAAAAAGGCATTCATTGTTCACTTTGTCCACTTGATATAATATGGGATCACATATCAATAAAACTGAAAGACAAACGAAAAAAAATTATTCAAGGAGAGCCAGAAAACAAGCTATGTATGTCAGTGCCAACAAATGGATTGAGAGGTGAATAATTTCTTCTTTATTCTTCTGCTTTTTCTTTATTTATTGTAATTATTATAGAGCTTTTGAAAAGGGTTAATAATGATTGTAGAGATGAATGAACACCACTGTGAATATACCAAGGACCAGGGAATGTACACATTGGATAAAAAATTATTTGTGTTAATATGTCAAAATAAAACAGATTTGTGTAAAAATCGTGGGGATGACAGGAATTGTACACCCAAGTGGAGCCATGGATAATAGTTATTAGTCGTGTTTCAGAAATACTCTGGCCAATTTTTAAAAATGAATCACAATTCAAGTTTCTTTTGGAGATGGGATCAATGTAAGGCGTTATGCTCCTTTATTTTCTAAGGTAGTAATTTCTGCTCTAGATTCAAGTTTATGTATGTTCATGTATGACTGATATTTATCAGTAAAAATATACATTAAGAGAAAGAGTGTGATGAGAGACAAATATGAAGCTTTGGAATTACCCTTTTCTCTAACGTGGTCTTCCTTTTGTGTTTCTTCAACATTGGAGGCTATAATCATGTGTGCATAGAATGGAGGGTGGTATACTTTGCTTGGTGGATTAGGTCTTTTACTTTTATGAACCCTTCCTCTCCCCAATGATATCAAGTAAATATTTGAGACACTCTGTAACCTCATGGACACTTTAATTCCCTTTTTCTATTCTGGGTGTTGACAAGGACCTACATAAGCCATAGGAGAAATTTGGAGGCTGGGAGCTATTTGTACTCTGAGTTCCTGGGTTTTCATTTGTGTATATGTGGGTTCTGTTTCTTTGTAAGAATGAGTTTGATTTTTATTTCCAATACTTTCTAAAAATTTACAATGTCATAAGAGCAGGTATTTATTTATGTATATCTGCATCACTACCTCTTTGCACTGGAGAATAGCCCAATGATGTCCTGAAAATCAGCAATTGTTTCCTTGAAACAAAATCTGGAGCCTTCTATACATTCACTAAACAATTGTGGAATCATGGAAAAAGATCTCCACATAATTATCGATTTACCTACATTCCCTTTTGAAATTAATATTTTCTTTCAATCTAATACCCATTTCAGTTCATAATTTAAAAATAAAGACTTTTCAACAGCTTTGAAAAAAACATTCATTGTTCACTTTGTCCACATGATATAGTATGGGTTCACATATCAATAAACTGATAGGAAAACAAGATAAGTTGTTCGAGGACAGCCAGAAAAGCACCTATGTATGTCAGTGTCAATAAATGGATTGAGAGTTGAAAAATTTCTTCTTTATTCTTATGGGTTTTCTTTATTTAGTTTAATTATTATAGAGTTATTGAAAAGGTTTAATAATGATTGAAGAGATGAATGCACCCCAATGTGAATATACCAAGGACCAAGGAATGTACACATTGCATAAAGAGTAGTTAATTTAATGTCTCAATAAAACAGATTTAAAAAAAAAATCGTGGTGATGTCAGGAACTGTACAACCAAGTTGAGCCATGGATAATGGTTATTAGTCGTGTTTTAGAAATACTCTACCCAATTTTTAAAATGAGTCACAATTCAAGTGTCAGTTGTAAATGGGAACAATGTAAGAGTTTATGCCCCTTTATTTTTCTAAGGTCATGATTTTTCCTCTAGACTTCAAGTTTATGTATGTTCATGTATGCCTGATATGCATCACTAAAAATACATATTAAGAGAAAAAGGGTGGTGACAGTCAAAAATGATGCTTTGGAATTACCACTTTCTAAAGTGGTCTTCCTTTTCTGTTTCTTTATTGCTGGAGGTTATAATCATGCATGCATAGAATAGAGGGCGATAGACTCTGCTTGTTGGATTAGGTTCTTGACGTTTATGTAGCATTCATCTCTACCATGATATCTTATAAACATTTGAGTCACTCTTTGCACCTTCCAGATGCTACAAGTCCCTTTTTTTTTTCTAGGTTTTGGCAAGGTCCTTCATATTCTATAAGAGAAATTCAGAGCCTGGTAGTTGTTTGTACTCTGAGTTCTTGTGTTTTCATTTATGTATATGTACATTCTGTTTCTTTGTAAGAATGAATTTGATTTTATTTCCAAACTTTCTTAAAATTCACAATAAGTCATAAAGTCAGTTATTTATATATGGATACCTGCTTCACAATCTCATTGCCCTCAAGAATAGCCCAATGATTTCCAGAAATTCAGGAATGATTTAATTGAAACAAAACCCAGAGCTTCAGAAAACAATCATGATATCATGTAAGAAGTTCTCCTCTGAATTATAAATTTAAAATTTTTATTTTTCTAAAATGGATAAATTTCTGAGAAGCAATTCTTGTTCTCCTATTATTATTCTCCAAGTAAGAAAAGTTTCATATTATTTCAATAACTATTTGGAAGAAAATGTAGTCCAAATATTCATGTAAAATATGCATGCCACATGAACTCTTGTCTTTGAATCCCCTTATTTTTAAAGAGTTTACTATTTATAAGGGCTAATACCTTTCATTTACAATTAGCATTGATAGGGTATGTGGAAAATTATTTCTGTCTAACTAAAGATTTATTTGTAGACAAAATAAAATAATTAACCCTTCAGTAAAAATCTATATTTTCCTAAGGACTTAAAATTATTTTTTCTTAATTTTAAATACACAAAATTGGTGTATGAGGGAATATCATCGTCCTAATGTGAATTATATCTAATTATCACCTCTAATTGGACACATTCTTTTTTCTTAATAAGTATTTCTTAAAAGAATCTGTAAACTCAAAAAAACATTGATGCAGTGGGTCAGAATATTCAAATCACTTTCCTCCAGCATCTCACCACATGTGATTAATATGTCTTACAGATCATGATAAAATATCATGGCATTGTTTATACCAGCCAGTGACCATACTTTATGTTTAACACCCACGTTCATACCGTTCCTTCAACATGTCTGAATAGTTGGTTGAATATCATGTGTCTGTATTAAAGGTGCTTGTGTTTTAATTTTTCCCAAATTGTCCTGAGTTCGTTGGTGAAATTTTTCTTTCACTTCTAATTTTCAACCAACACCGCAGCACACTGCAGAAGAGATTTAGAGCTTGGTTTCTTTCTTCCAGGATTCCATTTTTCTCCTTTAGCTTTTCTATTTTTAGCAGTGCCTTCCCTCCAGGTACTGTCTTTTTCCAAAGCCCATTCTCCATTCCCACAAGCTCCAAATAATTAGTCGGCAAAATTTTTTTTCCTGGACCCAGCTAAGGCCCCTGATTTGGAGGAGCCAAAAGAAGACAAGCAGGCCAATTTCCCGCAACCAACTCCTGACATTTTTCCTGGATCAGCAATGGCAGGATGACCATGATTTCAGTCTGCCAGGCTCCAGCCCTGGGATCCCTTTTGGAATCCAGTGCAAAATTTCAATTTCATGTTGCATGGAAAAGATATCCCTATGCTAGGATGTATCTGATGATTGGTGATTTTTGATAATGTTGGCTCTTCATTGAGATGACAATACTTTCTCATTCTATTCTAATTACTCTCTCTGCCCCTGGTTTCCATTGCTTTGAGGATTGCTGGATGGAAATACTATGGTTTTCTTAGAGATCTTGTTTTGTGTGGTAGTTTAATCCAAGGAGGTGTGTGCAATTTCCAAAGAGGACATTTTTTACTCAGAAATAATGAATGCCTCAATGGAAATTGCATGATAAAACAAAAGTTTATTTCACTCCAGAGATTATAATGTCCAAGTATTTTACAGGGAATATATTAATCAGAATATTGTAATAATTATTTCCCTAACATCAAACTAATTAATTTCCTTTATATATGTTTGTGCCATATTATCTCTCTCTTATCATTGATTATATTAACTCTAAGCTAATGTACACACCCTTTTAAAATTAACATTCTATTTCTATCTAATATCCTTTACAGTTCATATTTTTATGAAAAAAGACCTTAACACCAGCTTCAAAAAAGCCATTCATTGCTCACTTTGACCATATGATTCAGGATGGGATTACAAATCAATAAAAGTGATAGATAATCCAAAAAATGTGTTCAAGGACAGCCAGAAAATCACCTATGCATGTCAGTGTCAATAAATGGATTGAGAGGTGAATAATACTTATTTATTCTTCTGGTTTCTCTTTATATATTATAATTATTACACATCTATTGAAAATATTTAATAATGATTGAAGAGATGAATGCACACTTCTGTGAATATACCAAGGACCAGGGAAAGTTCACATTGGATAAATATGATATTGTTTTAATATGTCTCAATAAAAGAGATTTGGTTTAAAATTTATGTGGGTGTCAGGTATTGTACACACAAGTGAAACTACCGATAATAATTATTAGTCATGTTTCAAAGATGTTCTGGTCAATTTTTAAAATGAATCATAATTCAAGTTTCTGCTGGAGATGTGTGTATGGGACCACTGTAAGGGGTTATGACCATTTATTTTCTAAGGTTGTGATGTCTGCTCTAGACTTCAAGTTAATGTATGTTCATGTATGATTGATATGCATCACTAAATTTTTTTATTAAGAGAAACAGGGTGGTGAGAGCCAAATATGAAGCTTTGGAATTGCCTATAACTCTAAACTTGTCTTCCTTCTGTTTTTCTTCATTTTTGTATGTTATAATGACACATGCAAAGAATGGAGTGCAGTACACTCTCCTTGATGGATTATATCCATGAATTTTATGAACCATTGTTCTCCCCCATTATATCTTGTAAACAATTGAATCACTCTTTGTCAACTTGTGGACTCTAAAGTTTCATTTTCCTTTTCTGGGTGTTGCCAAGATCCTTCATAAAACATAGGAGATATTTGGAGCCTGGGAGCTACTTATACTCTGAGGTACTGGGTTTTCATCTGTGTATATGTGGATTATGTTTCTTTGTTAGAATGAGTTTGATTTTATTTCCAATACTTTCTAAGAAATCACAATGTGTCATAAGAGCATGTATTTATATATGGATATGTGCATCACAATCTCTCTCCACTCGAGATTAGCCAAATTATGTCCAGAAAACCAGGAATGGTTGCCCTGAAAGAAAATCAAGAGCTTTCTAAACATTCATTAATCATGAAATCATGTTAATCATGGAAAAATATCATGATTTCATGATATGATTTCCATGAAATCATGGAAAAATATCTTCTCATAATTATCAATTTACCTACATTCACTTTTAAATTAACATTTTCTTTCAATCTAATATCTGTTTCAGTCCATAATTTTAAAGTAAAAATCTTTTCAACAGCTTTAAAAAAGCTATTCAATTTCTATTTATCCACATGATGTAGTATGGGATCACATATCCATGAAATTAATAAATAAGATTTTTTTTTCAAGAACAGCCAGAAAAACATCTAGGTATGTTAGTGTCAACGAATGGATTGAGAGGTGAATAATTTCTGATTTATTCTTCTGGTTGTTCTTTATTTATTATAATTTTACTAAAACTATTGAAATGGTTTAATAATTTGTGAAGAGAAGAATGCACACCACTGTGAATATACCATGGACCATGGAATGTACACATTGGATAAAAAAGATATTGGTTAAATATGTCTCAATTAAACAAATTTGATTTTAAAATCATTGGCATGTCAGGAATTGTACACCCAAGTGGGGCCATGGATAATATTATTAGTTGTGTTTCAGTAATGTTCTGGTCAATTTTTAAATATGAATCACAATTCAATTTCCTGCTGGAGATGTGTGTATGGGACCACTGTAACATGTTTTGCCCCTTTATTTTCTACAGTCATGATTTCTGCTTTAGACTTCAAGATTAGTTATGTTCATGTATGATTCATATGTGTCACTAAAATATATATAAAAGAGGGTGGTGAGAGACAAATATGAAATTTGGAATACTCTATTTCTCTAAAGTGATCTTCCTTTTATGTTTCTTCATTTTTGGAGTCTATAATCATACCTACAAAGAATGGAGAGCAATACACTTTGATGGATGAGGTCCTTGAATTTTATTAAGCATTCCACTCCCCCGTGATATCTTGTAAAGATTTGAGTCACTGTTTATCCCTTTATGGACCCTACCATTCCCTTTTTCTTTTCTAGGTGTTGGCAAGGTCCTTCATAAGCCAGAGTAGAAATTTGGAGGTGGAAGTTATTTGTACTCTGAGTTCCTGGGTTTTCTTTTGTGTAAAAGTAGATACTGTTTCATTGTAAGAATGAGTTTGATTTTATTTCCAATGCTTTCCAAAAAATTACAACATGTCATAAAAGCAGGTATTTTATGCATTACACTCTCTCTGCATTCAAGAACAGCCCAATGATATCATGAAAATAAAAAAATTTTTCCTTGAAACAAAATCTGGAGCCTTCTAAACATTCAGTGAACAATCGTGTAATCACGGAAAAAGATCTCCTCTGAATTATCGACTTACCCACACTCCCTTTTAAAATTCACATTTTCTTCCAATCTAATATCTGTTTCAGTTCATAATTTTAAAATAAAGACCTTTTCAACAGCTTTACAAAAATCATTCATTTTTTACTTTGTCCACATGATATATTATGGGGTCACATATGAATAAAACTGATAGATAAACAAAAAGGCATTCATGGACAGCCAGAAAAACACCTATGCATGTTAGTGTCAACAAATGGATTGAAAGGTGAATAATTTCTTATTTATTCTTCTTGTTTTTCTTTATTTATTACAATTGTTAAAGAGCTATTGAAAAGGTTTAATAATGATTGAACACATGAATGCACATCTCTATGAATATACCTAGGACCAGAGAATGTAGGCAGTGGACATATAAGACATTTGTTTAATATTTCCTAATAAAACAGATACAGTTTTAAAAATGTGGTTATGTCAGGTATTGTACACCCAAGTTCAGCCATGCATAATACTTACTAGTGATATTCCAAAGATACTGTGCCAATTTTTAAAAATGAATCACAAGTCAAATTTCTGCTCAAGATGTGTGTATTGGACCACTGTAAGCTGTTATACCCCTTTATTTTCTAAGGTCCTGATTTCTGTTCTAGACTTCAAGTTTATGTCTGTTCATGAATGATTGATATGCATCATTAAAAATATATATTAAGAGAAAGAAGGTGGTGAGAGTCAAACATGAAGTTTTGGAATTACTTATTTCTCTAAAGTGTTCTGCCTTTTGATTTTCATCATTGGGGGTGGGTATAATCATCCGTGCATAAAATGGAGGTCGGTAATCTCTGCTTGATGGTTTCAGTTCTTGAATTTTATGAACCATCCTTCAACCCCTTGATAACATTTAAGTCACACTTTGTCAACTTGTGGACCATATCAGTGCCTTTTTCTATTCTGGGTGTTGGCAGGGACTTTCACAAATCATAGGAGAAATTTCAATTTTGGTAGCTGTTTGTACTCATAGTTCTTGTATTTTCATTTGTGTATATGTGGATTCTGTTTATTTGTAAGAATGAGTCTGATTTTATTTACAATAATTTCTAAAAAATTACAATAAGTCAATAAAACAGTTATTGAGATATGAAAACTGCATCACAATCACTCTGCACTTGAGAACAGCCCAAAAATATCCAGAAAATCAAGAATGATTTCATTGAAACAAAACCCAGAATTTCTAAATATTCAGAAAACAATTGTGAATTCATGGAAAAAGATCTCCTCTGAATTATAGATTTAAAATTGTGAATATTATAAAATGGAGCAATCACTGAGAAGCATTTCTTGTCTTCACATTATTAGTCTCCACGTTAGAGTAGTTTAATATTACTTCAATAACGATTAGGAAGAAAATCCATTCTAAAAATTTATGTAAATTATTCATGCCACAGGAACTCTTCTCTTTGAAGCCTCTTATTTTTAAAAGATTTTCTATTCATAAATGTGAACATCTTTCATTTCCAATTACCTTGGACAGGGTATATGAAAAAATTCTTACTGTCTAAGTAAAGATTTATTTGTAGACCAAAATAGTTAATTAACCATTCTTTTAAAATCTGTATTTTAAATACACCAAATGGCTGTATGAGGGAATATTATCACTCTAATCTGAATTATATCTCATTTTCACCTACAATTGGCCACATTCTTATTTTTCTTAATATATATTTATTAACAGAATGTATAAACTAAAAATAATATTTATTACATAGGTCAGAATACTCAAACCACTTTCCTCCAGGTTCACAGGAAATGTGGTGGAATATTTTTTACAGATCATGATAAAATATCATGGCATTGTTTCCACCAAACAGTGACCATACTTTACATTTAAAGTACATTTTCATACCCTATCTTCAACTTGTGTGGATAGTTGGTTGTATACGATGTATCTGTATTGAAGAATCTTGTGTTTTAATTTTTTCCACAAAACCCTGATTTGGCTAGTGGATTTTTTCTTTCACTCCTACTTTTCAACCAGCACCGCACCACACTGCAAAAGCTAATTAGAGCTTGGTTTCTTTCTTCCAGTATTTCATTGTTCTCCTCTTTCTTTTCTATTTTTAGCAGTGTCTTGTCTTCTGCTGCTGTCTTTTCCAAACAGTACATTTTCCATGCTGCCAATCTCCAAATAATTAGACTGCAGAATTGTTTGTGCTGCACCCAATTGAGGTCCCTGTTTTGGAGAAGCAGAAAGGAGACACACCAAGCTAGTCGATAGAACCAACTTGTGGCTATTTTTCCTCGGTCTGCAATGGCAGGATGACCAAGATATTAGTGTGCCAAACTCTAACCCTGGTAGCCCTTATGGAATCCAGTTCAAAAGTTCAATTTCATGTTACTTGAAAATTTATCCATTGCCCTAATTTGGGACGTGTGTGGTGTCTGGTGACTTTTGATAATGTTGACTATTCATTGAGATGGTACTACTTTCTCATTCTATTCTAATTTCTTCCTCTGCCCTAGGATTCCATTGCTCTGAAGATCGCTGGTTGGAAACACTATGGTTTTCCTATTGATCTTGTTATGTGAGGAAATTTAGGAAGTGAGATGTGTGCAATATCCAGAGAGGAGTTTTTCACTCAGAAAGAATGAATGCCTCAATGGAAATTGCAAGGTAAAACAAAAATTTATTTCATTCCTAGAGATTATAATATCCAAATTATCTCCAGGGAATATAATAATTATAAATTTGTTGTAATTTATTTTCATTAATTCAGACTACTTTCCTTTATAGATGTTTGTGCCATACTATCTTTTTATTTTCATTGATTATATTAAATCTAACTTAATCTTGCAGCCCCTTTTAAAATGGACATTTTCTTTCGATCTAATATACCTTTCAGTTCATACTTTAATTTATTTATTTATTTTTTGACTTAAATTTTTTTTTTTTATTTTTAAAGAAGCTTTAGATTACATAAATGTTATACCAAAAATATAGGACATTCCCATATACCCCATACCCTCCCCCTCCCACACTTTCCCACATTAACAAAATCTTCCATTAGTGTGGTACATTTGTTACAATTGATGAACACGTGTTGAAGCATTGCTACTAACCATGAACTGTAGTTTATGTTATAGTTTAACACTTTGCCCCACACAATTTTATAGGTTTTGACAAAAATTTTAATGGCCTGTATCCATCATTGCATGTTTGGACAATTCCAATGTCCCCAAAATACCCCCATGTTACACCTATACTTCCCTCTCCCTCCCCTTAGAAACTCTAGTGGCCACCACCTTTTTATTAATGATATAATTTCTTCCATTGCTAGAATAATAATAAGTCTACTTCAGTCCATTGTTCATTCCCCAATCTTGAGGATTTGGGCATGGTGATGCCCACTCTGTTTCTGACTGAGAGGAAGCTTAGATCCTCTCCTCTTCTCCTCTTCTCTTCCATGGGGCAAATGGATGGAACTGTCTTGCTTGCAGTTGTAGATACTTTCTGTTTTTTTGGGATAGGCATTGTCCATCATTAAACTTTTGTTAGTTGTCCTGGGCAAGTCCAATGAACTGAAGAGTAGGTGTTGCAACTCCGCTGAGATTCAGGGCCCAACCAGCATATGAACAGACCAAAGATTTAGGTCTCTGGGACGTATAATTAACAAGTATAGTGCTAATTACAGGTTCAAATAAAAGGGGCAGAAGAGCCATGTGTAGGGAAATTATAAATGAGTCTAACTCTGTTACATTGGGGAGCAGATATTCCAAAATAAGGCCCACTGACAAGGTGCCGAATTCCTGAGATTGTCTGCCCAGCTTATAGTGTCTAGATGTCTCTAGAGCAGGAATTCTTAACCAGGAGTTAAGACAAATACCATATAATGGGTTAGATTAAAAACAGGATATATTGCCTCACAGTATTAAGGCTAGAAGTCCACAATGGAGGCGTCAGTAAGGCGATGCTTTCCTCTTGAATACTGTGGCATTCTGGGGCTGGCTGCCATTGATACTTTGCCCTTGGCGTTTCTGTCACATGGCAAGTCCACATGGTGGTGTCTTCTCCTGTCTCTCCTGGGTTCCACTGACTTCCAGCTTCCTTCTGTCCAATTTTCTTTGCTTATAAGGAATTCAACCATATTGGATTAAGACTTACTCTCGTTTGGTTTGGGCATACCTTAACTAATAACATCTTCAAAGGTTCTTTTTACAAATGGGTTCACTCCCACAGGACCAGGGGTTGGGACCTGATCATGCCTTTTGTGGTGGACATGATTCAACCCCTCAACAGCTTGTTATGATGGATTTTATTGACTGATTTTTTTTTCCCATGTATAGTATCATCCTTTATTTATTTATTTATTTATTTATTTATTTATTTATTTATTTTTTGCTTACAAAAATGTTATTTATATATATTAAGAGGTGCTTAGATTACCCAAAATATTACACGGAACCCACTGGGATTCCCATGTTGCCCACCTCCCACACCTCCCACCACATCCAACACAAACATCTCCCACAGTGTGGCCCACCACCCTCAATGAACTTACACATCCTGGAGCCTTGCCACCAACCATAGACC
>JAKSZT010027144.1:1524903-1699597 GCA_026826555.1 Tolypeutes matacus | reverse complement strand
AAAAAAAAAATAGAAGGAAAAAGGAAGGGGGGAGGAAAATGGGAATAATAGCAATAGACCAGAAAGTAACAGAGAGAAACCAAAGATCCACACAGGCAAGCAGTCAAACAGAGCTAAGGGGGGTCAATGATTCCCCTAGGGTCCACGTGGATCCTTCCTGCCTACTTGTGTTTATCAATGAATTTCCCCACAGGGTTCTATATGCAGGTCCTGAAGCAGCTTTTAGCTATTAAACTAAATTAAAAAGAATTTATTTTTCAATTGTTGAGGTGACCTCACTTTTTTTTTTTTTTTTTTTTTTTAGCCAAATGCAGGACACAAAATAATTCCTCTTCTAGACCAACCCCCTTACGGAAGGGACCCTAGCTGGGCCCGTGGAAATTAATCAAGCACGTCCCACTTTCCGGACTCCCCAGGTTAGCTGAAACTCTGATGTTAGTCAGTGAGGAGTGCTAAAGATGGCGGATTCCGCCCCTTCTGGCGCCGAGCTCCAGCATCACCGGGCTGCTCAGTAAATCAGTTTGAGTGCAGATTTGCATCTGCTCTCAGCCTAATGGTGCTTCATGTTGGCTTATCTGCTCCCCAAAGCCACGGGGCAGTGCAGGCAGCCAGATCAATGTCTAAAAATATAAAATACACTTCCCTGTCTTCCAACCGAACCCTCCCTTCTTTGGGAAGTGTCCCTTCCTCCTGGCTCCGCAGCGGCCCGGGTCTTATCCCTGGGTGGCTAGGGAAATCAGCTGCATTTCCCCACCAAAATCCCCCCTCCGGTTCACCGGGTGCTGATTAGCTCGTTTGCTCTATTCACACAAGGTCCAAGGGGCACCAGGTAGCCAGCTCCCCAGAAAATAAAACTTTTTCGCCCTGCCCGTGGCTCCAAATGGCCGTTTTATTTTTTTTTCCCTAACTGCGGGGCTCAGCCGCCTGGGCCAACCTCCACCTGCAGCCTCAAAACTCACGAATCTCCACGGTTCGGTCTACGCCGCCGATCCGCGCAGATAGATGTCCCAAGCTTCTCACTCCACGCGTGCACAGCACAGACCCCTGGGCAGGACCCTGTCCCCAATCCGCCTTGCTCTGGGAGCTTGCAGTGTGCGCCCTCCTACACCAACGCCATCTTGCCACCCTCTCCCAGTTCATACTTTTAAAATGAAGACCTCTTCAACAGCTTTAAAAAAGCCATTCATTGCTCACTTTTTCCACATGATGTGTTATGAGATCATATATGAATAAAACTGATAGATAAAAAAAAATATTTGCTCATGGATGGCCAGAAAATTCCTATGCATGACAGTGGCAACAAATCAATTGTGAGTTGAATAATTTCTTATTTGTTCTTCTGTTTTTTCTTTATTTGTTATAATTATTATAGAGATATGGAAAAGGTTTAATAATGATTAAAGCAATGAATGCACACCTCTGTGAATATACCAGACACCAGGGAATGCACACATTGGATACATAGAATGTTGGTTTAGTGTCTCTCAATAAAACAGATTCTTTTTAAAATTAATGGGGTTGTCTGGAATTGTACACTGAATTCGAGCCATGGATCATAGTTATTAGTTGTGTTTCAAATACGTGCTGTTTTAAAAATGAACAAAAACTCAAGTTCCTGCTGAAGAGGTGTGAATGGGACCCTTGTAATGTGTTATGCCCATTTATGTTCTAAGGTCCTGTTTCTGCTCCAAACTTCAGGTGTATGTATTTTCATGTATAAATGATATCCATTGCTGAAAATATATATTAAGAAAAAGACGGTGGTGAGACACCAACCTGAAGACTTGGAATTAACTATTTCTCTAAAGTGGTCTTCCTTTTGTTTTTCTTCATTTTTGGAGATAATCATGCATGCATAGAATGGAGGGTGGTACACTCTGCTTGATGGATTAGGTCCTTGAATTTTATGAACCATTCCTCTTCCCCATGATATGTTGTAAACAAGTGAAACAATCTTTGTTACCTTGTGGACATTACAAGTCCCTTTTTCTCTTCTGGATTTTGGCTAGGTCCTTATTAAGCCATAGGAGAAATTTGAAGGTTGGGAGTTATTTGCACTCTGAGTTCCAGCGTTTTCATTTCTGTCTATGAGGATTCTGTTTCTTTGTAAAATCGAGTTTGATTTTATTTATAGTACTTTCTAACATATTACAATATATCATAAGAGCAGGTATTTAAATATGGATACCTGCATCACAATCTCTCTGCACTTGAGAACAGTCCAATGATGTCCAGAGAATCAGGAATGGTTTCCTTGAAACAAAATCCGCAGCCTTCTAAACATTCAGTAAACAGTCATGAAATCATGGAAATATTTCTCCTCTGAATTATAGATTTAAAATTGTGATTATTCAAAAGTCAAGGAATCACTGAGAAGTATTTCTTGTCCTCCCATTATAATTGTCCAAGTTAGAGTGGCTTAATATTATTTCAATAACTATTAGGAAGAATAACTAGCCCAAAAATTAAGTAAAATATGCATAACACAAACACTTATCTTTTAAGTCTCTTATTTTTATAGAGTTTACAATTTATAAGGGCTAAAACCTTTCATTTACAATTAGTGTTGACAGGGTATGTGGAAAAATTCTTTCTGTCTAAGTAAAGATTTATTTGTAGATGAAAATATATAATTAATCCTTCTTTTAAAATCTATATTTTACTGAGGACTCAAAATTATTTTTCTTAATTTTAAATACACAAAATTTATGTATGAGGGAATATCATCATCCTAATTGAATTATATCTAATTATCACCTCCAATTGACCACATTCTTGTTTTTCCTAATATGTATTTCTTAACAATATCTGTATACTCAAAAAACATTTATGCACTTGGTCAGAATATTCAAATCATTTTCCTCCAGTATTACACCACATGCAGTGGAATATTTCTTGCAGATCATGATAAAATATAATGGCATTGTTTCCAGGAGCCAATGAGCCTACTTTATGTTTAAAAACACACTTTCATACCGTACCTTAAACATGTCTGGATAGTTGGTTGTATATGGTGTATTTGTTTTGAAGACTCTTGTGCTTTAAATTTTTCCACAAAGTCCTGAGTTGGATTGTGAATTTTTTTTTTTATTTCTACTTTTCAACCAGCACTGCACCACACTACAAAAGAGATATAGAGGTTATTTTCTTCCTTCCAGGATTCCATTGTTGTCCTCTTTCCTTTCTATTTTTAGCAGTGCCTTCTCTCCTGCTGCTATTTTTTTCAAAAGCCCATTCTCCATGCCCCAAGCTGCAAACAATTAGTCTGCAGAAATTTTTTTCCTTCTTCTCCCTGCTTTGGAGGAGCAGAAAAAGACAAGCCATGACAGTTTCTTTCAACCACCTCGTGGCCATTTTTCTGTGTCAACAATGGAAGGATGACCATTAGTATAGTCTGCCAGGCTCAACCCCTGGCAGGCCTTTTATAATAAAGTGTAAAATTTCGATTTTATTTTACATGGAAAGGTTATCCATTGCCCAAAGCTGGGATGTATCTGGTGTGTGGTGAACTTTGATAATATTGGCTCTTCATTGAGATGACAATTCTTTCACATTCTATTCTAATTTCTCCCTCTGCCCTTGGATTACATTGCTCTGAGGATCGCTGGTTGGAAATACTATGGTTTTCCAAGAGATGTTTTTATATTTGGTAATTTAGGCCAGTGAGGTGTGTGCAATATCCAAAGAGGACATTTTAACTCAGAAAGAATGGATGCCTCAATGGAAATTGCATGATAAATAAAAAATTGATTTCATTCCTAGAGATTATAATGTCCAACTATTTTACAGGGAATACAGTAATTAGAATTATGTTATAATTTATTTCCCTATATCAGACTAATTATTTTCCTTTGTATGTGTTGTGTCACATTATCTATTTATTATCATTAATTATATTAAATATAACCTAACCTACACTCACTTATAAAATTAATATTATCTTTCAATCTAATATCTGTTTCAACTGACAATTTTAAAATAGAGACCTTTTCAACAGCCTTGAAATAGACATTCATTGTTCCTTTTGTCCACATGATGTAGTATGGGATCATGTATCAATAAAACTGATAAACAAAAAACTTGTTCAAGAACAGACAGAAAAACACCTATGTATGTCAGTGGCAACAAATTTATTGAGAGGTGAAAAATTTCTTCTTTATTATTCTGGTATTTCTTTATTTATTATAAATCTTATAGAACTATTGAAAAAGCTTACTAATGATTCAAGAGATGAATGCACACTACTGTGAATATACGAAGGACCAGAGAAGTTACACATTGGATAATAAAGATATTGGTTTATTAATGTCTCAAAAAAATGAATTTGTTTTAAAAATAGTGAGAATGTCATGAATTGTACACCCAAGTTGAGCCATGGGTAATAATTACTTTCACGTTTCAGAAAGTCTCTGGCAAATTTTTAAAAGTAAATCACGATTCAAGTTTCTGCTGGTGATGTGACTACTGAAAAGTGTTACACCAAATAATTTCTAGGGTTGTGATTTCTGCTCTGGATTTCAAATTTATGTATGTTCATGTATGATTGATATGCATCACTAAAAACATATATTTAGAGAAAGAGAGTTGTGAAGGACAATTATGAAGATTTGGAATTACTTGTTTCTCTAAAGTGGTCTTCCTTAAGGTTTCTTCATTGTTTAAGGCTATATTCTACTGGTGCATAGAATAGAGGGTGATACATTCTGCTTGACTGATTCAGTACTTGAATTTTATGAATCATTTTTCTCCCCCATAATATTCTGAAAACATTTTAGTCACTCTTGTTTATCTCGTGGGCCCTACATGTCCCTTTTTCTCTTCTGGGTGTTGGTAACATCCTTCATAAGCAATAGAAGAAATTTGGAGGATGGGCACTATTTGAACTCTGAGTTCCAGGGTTTTCATTTGTGTATATGTGGATTCAGTTTCTTTGTAAGTAAGAGTTTCATTTTATTTCCAATACTTTCTTAAAAATTACAATATGTCCTAAGATCTGGCATTTATACATGGATGCCTGCATCACAATCTCTCTGCACTTGAGAACAGCCCAAAGATGTCCAGAAAATTAGGAATGTATTCCTTGGAACAAAATCCAGAGCTTTCTAAGCATTTAGTAAACAATTATGAAAATATGGAAAAAGAACTCCTCTGAATTATGGATTTCACTACACTGCCTTTTAAAATAAACGTTTTCTTTCACTCTAAAATCCATTTCAGTCCATAATTTTTTAAAAAGCCCATTTCTACCACTTTAAAAAAGCCATTCATTGTTCACTTTGTCCGCATAACCTAGTATGAGATCATATACCAATAAAACTGAAAGACAAACAAAAAAAAAAATTGGTGCAAGGAGAGCCAGAAAAAAACTTATGTTTATCAGTGTCAACAAATGGATTAAGAGGTGGATAATTTTTTCCTTATTCTTCTGGTTTTTCTTTATTTATTATAAATAATATAGTTCTGTTGAAAAGCTTTAATAATTATTGAAGAGATGAATGCACACAATGGTGAAAATATCAAGGACCAGTGAATGTACACTTTGGATCAAAAAGATATTGGTTTAATATGTCTATATAAAGCTGATTTCTTTCAAAAATCTTGGGAATGTCAGGAGTTGTACACCCAAGGGGAGTCATAGTTAATAGTTATTAGTCATGTTTCACAGATGTTCTGGCCAATTTTAAAAATGAATCACAACTCAAGTTTCTGCTGGAGACAGTACCATTGTAAGGTGTTATGTCCATTTATTGTATAAGATTATTATTTCTGCTATAGATTTCAAGTTTATGCATGTTCATTTATGAGTGTTATGCATCACTAAAATATATATATTAAGAGAAAGAGGGTTGTGAAAGACAAATATGAAGCTTTGGAATTTCCTATTCCTATAAAGTGGTCTTCTTTTTGTGTTTCTTCTTTCTTAGAGGATGTAATCATGTGTGCATAGAATGGAGGGCGGTACACTGTGATTGATGGATTAGGTACTTGATTTTGTGAATCATTAATATTCCCCATGATATCTTGTTAACATTTGAGTCACTCTTTTTCACCTTTTGGTACCTACAAATCCCTTTATTTGTTCTGTGTGTTGGCAAGCACCTACATAAGTCATAGGAGAAAGTTGGGGACTGGGGCCTATTTGTTCTCTGAGTTCCTGGGTTTTAACTTGTGCAGAGGTGGATTCTGTTTCTTTGTAAGAATGAGTTTGATTTTATTGCCAATATTTAATAAAAAGTACAATATGTCATAAGAGCAGGTATTTATATATGGATAAATGCATCATAATCTCTCTGCAGTCAAGAAAGGCCCAATGATGTTGAGAAAATAAGGAATGCTTTCATTGAAACAAAATCCAGAGCCTTCAAAACATTCAGTAAATAATCATGAAATGATGGAGAAAGATCTCAGAATTATGGATTTACCTACAGTCCCTTTAAAAATTAACATTTTCTTTCAGTCTATTATCCATTTCAGTAAATAATTTTAAATAAAGACCATTTCAAAAGCTGTAAAAAAGCCATTCATTGTTTGCTTTGTCCACATGATGTATTATGGAATCACATATAAATAAAATTGTTAGATAAACAAAAACAGTTGTTCAAGGACAGCCAGAAAAACACCTATGTGTTGAGTGTCAACAAATTGCTTGAGAGGTGAATAATTTCTTTTTCATTCTTCTGGTATTTATTTATTTATTATAATTATTATACAGCTATTGAAATGGTTTAATAATGATTGAAGAGATGAATGCACACCACTGTGAATATACCAAGGATTAGTCATTCTACACATTGGATAAAAAAGATATCGGTTTAATATGATTCAACAAAACAGATTTTTAAAAAAACCATTGGGATTTCAGGAATTGTACATGCAAGTTGAGCCATGTATAATAGTTATTAGATGTGTTTCAGAAAAGCTCTCACTATTTTTAATAGATGAATCACAATTCAAGTTTCTGTAGGAGATGAGACCACTTTATGGTGTTATGCAAATTATTTTCTAAGGTTGTGATTTCTGCTCTAGACTTCAATCTAGATGTTCATGTATGGTTGATATGCATCACTAAAATATATATATTAAGAGAAAGAGGGTGGTGAGTGACAAGTATGAACCTTTGGAATTACCTATTTCTCCAAATTGGTCATCCTTTTGTGTTTCTTCTTTGTGGGAGTCTATAATCACACATGTATAGAATGGAGGGCATTACAGTGTGCTTGATGGATTAGTCCTTGACCTTTATGAACTATTCCTCTCCCCCATGATATCTTGTAAACATTTGAGTCAACCATAGACACATTGTGGACCCTACAAGTCCCTTTCTAGCGTCTGGCTGTTGGCAATATACTTCACAAACCATAGGAGAAATTTGGAGTTTGGGAGCTACTTGTACTCTGAGTTCCTGGTTTTAATTTGTGTATATGTGGATTCTGTTTCTTCGTAGGAATGAGTTTGATTTTATTTCCAATACTTTGTAAGGAATTACAATATGTCATAAGAGCAGGTATTTATATTTGGATACCAGCATCACTATCTCTCTGCACTTGAGAAGAGCCCAATGATGTCCAGAAAATCAGGAATCATTTCCTTGAAACAAAATCCGGAGACTTCTAAACATTCAGCAAACAATTGTGAAAACATGGAAAAAGATCTTCTCAGAATTATCAATTTACCTACACTCACTTTTAAAATTAACATTTTCTTCAAATCTAATATCCGTTTCAGCTCGTAATTTTAAAATAAAGACTTTTTCAAGAGCTTTAAAAAAGCCAATCATTGTTCACAATGTCCACATGATGTAGTGTGGGACCACATATAAATAAAACTGATACATAAACAAAAAAAGTTGTTCAAGGACAGCCAGAAAAACACCTATGTATGTCAGTATCAACAAATGGACTGAGAGTTGCATAATTTCTTCTTCATTCTTCTGGTTTTTCTTGATTTATTATAATTATTGTAGAGCTTTGGAAACGTTTAATAATGATTGAAGAGATGAATGCACCAAACTGTGAATATAACAAGGACCAGGGAACGTACACATTGGATAAAAAAGTTAACAGCTTAATATGTCTCAATATAACACATTTAAAAAAATATATCTTGGAGATGTCAGGAATTATACACCCAAGTGGAACCATGGTAAAAGTTATTAGTCATCTTTCAAAAATCCTCTGGCCAATTTTTAAAAATGAATCATTATTCAAGTTTCTGCTGGAGATGGAAAATCTGTAAGGTGATAAAAATAAAGGTTTCTTTTTAATGTCATGATTTCTGCTCTCGAAGGCAAGTTTATGTATGTTCATGTATGACCGATATGCATCACTGAAAATATATATTAAGAGAAAGAGGGTGGTGAGAGACAAACATGGAGCTTTGGAATTATCTGTTTCTCTAAAGGGGTCTTCCTTTTGTATTTCTTCATTGTTGGAGGCTATAGACACAAGTTCATAAAATTGAGCACGGTACACTCTGCTTGATGTTTTAGGTCTTTGACTTTTATTTACCATTCATCTCCCCCATGATATCATGTAAACATTTGAGTCACTATTTGTCAACTTGTGGACTCTACAGGTCCCTTTTTCTCTTCTGGGTGTTGGCAAGGTCCTTCATGAGCCATAGGAGAAAATTGGAGGCTGGGAGCTATTTGTACTCTGAGTTCCTGGGTCTTCATTTGTGTATATGTGGATTTGATTTCTTTGTAAGAATGAGTATGATTTCATGTCCAATACTTTCTAAAATTACAATATGTCATAAGAGCAGGGATTTATATATGGATATTTGCATCAAAATCTCTCTGCACTAGAAAACAGCCAAATGCTGTCCAGAAATCAGGAATGGTTTCTTTGTAACAAAATCTGGAGCCTTCTAAGCATTCAGTAAGCGATATTGAAATCATGGAAAGAGATCTCCTTTAAATTATCAATTTCCCTACAGTCCCTTTTAAAATAAACATTTTCTTTCAATCTAATATCTGTTTCAGTTCAGAATTTTAAAATAAAGACATTTTAAACAGCTTTTAAAAAAGGCATTCATGTTTCACATGGTCCACATGATGTAGTATGGGATCACGTATTAATAAAACTGATAAACAAAAAACTTGTTCCAGGACAGCCAAAAAAACACCTATGTATGTCAGTATAAACAAATGGATTGCTATGCAAGCAATTTTTTCTTTATTATTCCAGTATTTCATTATTTATTATAATTATTATAGAGCTATTGAAAATGTTTAATAATAATTGAAGAGATGAATGTACAGCACTGTGAATATAACAAGGACCAGAGAATGTACACATTGTAAAATAATTGTTAGATATATTTTAATAAAACACATTTATTTTAAAAATCGTGGAGATGTCAGGAATTGTACAACTAAATTGAGCCATGGCTAATACTTATTAGTCATGTTTCAGAAATTCTCTCGCCAATATTTAAGAATGAATTTCAACTCAAGTTTTTGCTGGAGATGTGTGTGTGGGACTTCTGTAAGGTGTTATGCCCCTTTATTTTCTAAGGTCATGATTTCTGCTCTAGACTTCAAATTTAGGTATGTTCATGTATGATTAATATGCAGCATTAAAAATATATATTTTGAGAATGATGGTGGTGAGAGTGAAATATAAATATTTGGAATTACTTTTTCTCCAAAGTGGTCTTCTTTATGTCTTTCTTCATTGTTGGAAGCTATAATCACACATGCATATAATGGAGGACAGTACAATCTCCTTGATGGATTAATTCCTTGACTTTTTTGAACGATTCCTCTCCCCCATGATATCTTGAAAACATTTGAGTCTCTCTTTGTCACCTTGTGGTCACTACAAGTCACTTTTTCTCTTCTGGGTGTTTACAAGGTCCTTCATAAGCCATAGGAAAAATTTGGATGCTAGGTGTATTTATACTCTGAATTCCTGGGTTTTCATTTGTGTATATATGGATTCTGTTTCTTTGTAAGAATGATTTTAATTTTATTTCCAATGATTTCTTAAAAAACTACAGTATGTCATAGGAGCAGGAATTTTTATATGGATACCTGATTAAAATCTCTCTGCACTCGAGAACAGCCCAATGATGTCCATAAAATAAGGAATGGTTTCCTTGAAACAAAATCTGGAGTCTTCTAAAACTTCAGTAAACTATCGTGAAATCATGGAAAAAGATCTCCTCTGGATTATTTATTTACCTACAATCCGTTTTAAAATTAACATTTTCTTTCAATCTAATATCTGTTTCAGTTCATAATTTTAAAACAAAGTCCTTTTCAACAGCTTTAAAAAAGCCTTTCATTGTTCACTTTGTCCACATGATATAGTATGGGATCACATTTCAATAAATCTGATAGATAAACAAAAAAAGTTGTTCAAGGACAGCCAAAGAAACACCTATGTGTGTCAGTGACAACAAATTGTTTGAGAGGTGAATAATTTCTTCATTTTCTGGTGTTTCTTTCTTTATTATAATTATTATAGAGCTATTGAAAAGTTAAATATTGATTGAAGACATGAATGCTTACCACTGTTAATATACCAAGGGCCACAGAATGTGGATAAAAAAGATATTGGTTTAATGTGTCTCAATAAAACAGATTTTTAAAAATTGTGGGAATGTCAGACATTGTACATTTAAGCTGAGCCATGTAAAAATGCTTTTAGTCGTGTTTCAGAAATGCTTTGTCCAGTTTTTAAAAAGGAATTACAATTCAACTTTCTGCTGGACATGGGACCACTTAAGGTGTTATGCCCCTTTATTTTCTGCTATAGACATCAAGTTTATGTATGTTCATGCATGACTGATATGCATCAACAAAAATATATACTAAGAGTAAGTGGGTGGTGTGAGACAAATAAGAAGCTTTGGAATTACTTATTTCTCTAAAGTGGTCATCCTTGTGTGTTTCTTCATTGTTTGAGGCTATAATCAAGCGTTCATAGAATGGAGGGCGGTACACACTGTCTGATGGTTTAGGTCCTGGTCTTTTATGAACCCTTCCTCTCCCCCATGATATCTTGTAAACACTTGAGTCACTCTTTGACACCTTTTGGACCCTAAAATTCCCTTTTTCTCTTCTGAGTGTTGGAAAGGTCCTTCATGACCAATCGGAGAAATTTGGAGCCTGGGATCTATTTGTAGTCTGTGTTCCTGGGTTTTTTCGGTGTATATGTGGATTCTGATTCTTTGTAAGAATGGGTTTGATTTTATTTCCAATACTTTCTAAAAAATTACAATAAATCATTAGAGCAGGTATTTATATATGGATACCTGCATCACAATCGCTTTGCACTCAAGAACAGCCCAATGATGTCCAGAAAATCAGGAATGGTTTCCTTGAAAAAAATATTGAAACCTTCTAAACATTCAGTAAACCATCAAGAAATCATAGAAAAAGAAATCAGAATTATCGATTTACCTACACTTCCTTTTAAAATTAATATTTTCTTTCAATCTAATACTGGTTTCAGTTCATAATTTTAAAATAAAGACCTTTACAAAAGCTTTAAAAAGCCAGTCATGGTTCACTTTGCCCAAATTATATCATATGGGATCACATACCAATAAAATTGATAGATAAACCAAAAAATGTATTCAAGTACAGCCAGAAAAACACCTATGAAGTTCAGTGTCAAGAAATGGATTGAGAGGTCAATAATTCCTTCTTTATTCTTCTGGTTTTTCTTTATTTCTTATAATTATTATACAGCTATTTAAAAGGTATAATAATGATTGAAGAGATGATTGCAAACCACTGAGAATATAGCAAGGACCAAGGAATGTACACTTGGGATAAAAAAGGTATTGATTTAAAATGTCTCAATAAAATATATTTGTTTATAAATCAGGGGTATGTTAGGAATTTTATCCCCAAAGTGAACCATGGATAATAGTTATTAATCGAGTTTCAGAAATGTTCTGGCCAATTTTTAGAAATGAATCACAATTCACATTTCTGCTGGAGATGGGATCACTGTAAATTTTTATACTCCTTTATTTTCTAAGTTTGTGATTTCTGCTCTAGATTTAAAGTTTATGTATTTTCTTGTATGAGTGATAGGCAACACTAAAAATTTATATTAAGAGAAAGAGGGAGGTGAGAGACTAGTATGAAGCTTTGGAATAAACTAATTATCTAACGTGATCTTTCATTTGTGTTTCTTCATTTTAAAGGCTATAATCACCCGTGCATAGAATGGAGGATGTTACACAATGCTTAGGTCTTTGACTTTTATGAACCATTCCTGTCCCCTATGATATCTTGTAAACATTTGAACCATTTTTTTTGTCACCCTGTGGACCCCTCAAGTCCCATTTTCTCTTCTGTGTGATGATAATTTCCTTCATAAGTCATAGGAGAAATTTGGAGGCTTGGAGGTATTTGTACTCTGAGTTCTTGGGTTTTCATTTGTATATATGTGGATTCTGTTTCTTGGTCAGAATGAGTCTGACTTTATTTCCAATATTTTCAAAAACTTACAATATGTCATAAGAGCAGGTATTTATATATGGACACCTGCATCACAATCTCCATGCACTCAATTATAACCCAATGATGACCAGAAAATCAGGAATAGTTTACTTGAAACAAAATGCATAGCTTTCTAAACATTCAGTAAACAATTTTGAAATTATGGAAAAAGAACTCCTGAGAATCATCGATTTACCTACACTCTCTTAACAATTAACATTTTCTTTCCATCTAATATTCGTTTCAGTTCACAATTTTAATATAAACAACTTTTCAACAGCTAAGAAACCCATTCATTATTCACTATGTCCACATGATGTAGTGGACATAGTGATGACATCCATAGGAAGGAGGGCGGTACACCCTCCTTGATGGATTAGGTCCTTGGCTTTTATGAACCGTTTGTTTCTCCCATGATATCTTGTAAACATTTGAGTCACTCTTTGTCACCTTGTGGACCCTACAAATCCCTTATTCTCGTCTGGGTGCTGGAGAAATTTGGAGGCTGGGAGCTATTTGTACTCTGAGTTCCTGGGTTTTCTTTTGTGTATATATGGATTCTGTCTCTTTGTAAGAATCAATTTTATTTTATTTCAATTACTTCCTGAAAAATTACAATATATCATAGGAGCAGGTATTTATATATAGATCCCTGCATTACAATTTCTCTGCACTCAAGAACAGCCCAATGATGTCCAGAAATCAGGAATCATTTCCTTGAAACAAAACCTGGAACCTTCTAAACATTTAGTAAGCAATCATGAAATCATGGAAAAAGATCTCCTCGAAATTACCCATTTACCTACACTTCCTTTAAAAATTCACGTTTCCTTTCAATCTAATATCATATAAGTTCATAATTTTAATATAAACACCTTTTCAACAGCTTTTAAAAAGACATTCATTGTTCAATTTGTTGACAGGATGTAGTATGGGATCACATATCAAAAAAAAGTTTTTCAAGGAGAGCCAGAAAAACAGCTATTTAAGTCCGGGTTGACAAATGAAATGAGAGGTGAATAATTTCTTCTTTATTCTGGTTTTTCTTTATTTTTAATAATTATTATAGAGCTTTGAAAATATTTAATAATGAAGAGATGAATGCACACCACTGTGAATATACCAAAGGCCAGGGTATGTACACATTGGATAAAAAAGATATGGTTTAATATGTCTAAATAAAAGAGCTTTGTTTTAAAAATCATGGGGTTATCAGGAATTGTACACCCCAGTTGAGCCCTGAATAATACTTATTAGTCTTGTTTCAGAAATTCTTTGGCCAATTTTTAAAATGACTCAAAATCCAGTTTCTGATGGAGATGTGTGTATGTGACCAATGTAATGTGTTATGACATATTATTTTCTAATGTCGGGATTTAAGCTCTAGACTTCAAGTTTATGTATGTTCATGTATGACTGATATGCATCACTAAAAATATATATTAAGAGAAAGAGGGTGGTGAGAGGAAAATATGAAGCCTTGGAATTACCTATTTCTCTGAAGTGGACTTCCTATTGTGTGTCTTCATTTTTGAAGTCTATAATCATTCATGCATGGAAAGGAGGGCAGTACATTCTTTGTAATGGATTAGGTTATTGGTTTTTAGGAACCATTCTTCTCCCCCATGATATCTTGTAAACATTTGAGTTGCTCACTGTCACCTTGTGGACCCTACAAATCCTTTTTCACTTCTGTGTATTGGCAAGATCCTTCAGAAGCCATAGGAGAAATTTGGAGGCTGGGACCTATTTATACTCTGAGTTCCTGGGATTTCATTTGTGTATATGAGGATATTGTTTATTTTGTAAGAATGAGTTTAAAATTTTTTGGGTAGGATTCTTTTTTTTTTTGTTATTAAAAATCAAATTTTTTACAATCCAATCCAATATTTGTAAAATGATATATAGATATATATGCATTTTGTGCATTTGCTTACATAAATATTAGTTTTTTTCATATATATTTTAAAAGATGCTTAGATTACTTAAATGTTACACAAAAATTACAGGATTTCCCATGAACTCCACCTCCCAAATCTCTCATAACATCTCATGTAAACATCTTTTATTAGTGTGGAACATCACCTGCAATGGCTATACATATCCTGCCATTAAGCAGAGACCACAGTTCACAGTGTAGGCCACATTCTCTCCCACACAGTTCTGCATGGTATATGCTGGTGTAAAATGGCCTATATCCGTCTCAACAACATCACTCAGGACAGGCCCCAAGTCCTGGAAAAGCCCCTGTATTACAACTGGCCTTCCCCTCCTTGCCCCAAAAGCATCTAGTGGCCACTGGCTCCACTTCACTGTTATAATTTCTTCCATTGCTTGAATCACAATATGTCCACAACAGAATACAATCAAGTCCACTCTAGTCCAGATCACTTCCCCCAGTTCTGAGGGGACTGGAATGGTGATGTCCACTCCACCTCCAAGTGAGAGTGGGCTTATATCCTATGGATACGGTTTATGGGGTTATCCTGCCTTCAGCTGCGGGCTCTCTACATTCCCTGGGATGACCCTTGTTCATCATCATCTCTTCACCAGGTGATTTGGGTGTGCCCTTTGGGCTGTAGAGTAGGAGTTGTAGCTCCACTGAGATTCCAGGCATAGCTGGCACATAGGCAAGCCAGAGTCTCCAGTCTCTGGAAGTACACCTAAAAACTCCAGCCTCAAATATAGGTTTGACTAGAAGGGACTGATGGACCAAGTGCAGGGAGGAATTATTTGAGTCCAACTCTGTCACTCTCATGAGTACAGATTCCAAAGTAGAGCCCACTGTTAAGGCATCAATCTCTGAGGCTATACCCCCTTATATAGGACCTGGGTGTCTCCAGAGCCCTCAGGAGACCCTCTGTGTGGGGTTATATACACTTTGATGTTCTATGAGATCCTACTGAGGTGTGCGTGTTCCTGCTGGGATGACCTCTTGACTCTCTTTGAAGTCTCTTAGCCACATGAACTCATTTGTCTTTACATTTCTCCCCCCTTTTATTCAAGATATTTTCCAATCATGTTTCCAGTTGGCACTAAGTATTAATCCCTCATTGCCAGAGAAGCTCATCCTGGGGAGTCATGTCCCATGTTGGGGGGAAGGTAATGCATTCATATGCTGAGTTTGGCTTAGAGAGAGGCCACATTTGAGAAACAAGGAGGCTCTCAGATGGCAACTCTTAGACACACCGTAACCGTAGGCCAAGTTTCAATTACAAGAGCAAAGACTCATAAGGCTAGTGATCAAAACAAGAACCCAAGATTGGACCATAATCTATTGCCAGACACTGCCCCTGCACTCAGGGACTCTTGCTGCTCCCTTGGAGAATGTGGCAGAGCTCTCGAGGCTGGGAATTCAGTATTCCCTCAACTATTGAGTGCTTGTATACCCACCGTGACCATGCCCCATCCCTCGATCATTTGAATAATTTTATATAACTTTCATGTATATTCAGATAAACTTACTCCCATGAATTCTCCATCACAGACACGCCCCTCCAATGATCATCTGCAGTCCCCATTGTAACCATTCTGTGATCTAAGCCTTCCTTAAGATGAAGCCCATATAATAAAGAATGCAATTAATAGGAAAATGAAATAAAGATAAGCTTAAATGCAAGAGACCAAATACAAGGAAACTCAGAAAAAAGAACTAAAAATAAAATATAATTAATGGATTGCGGCATTCAAAAAAAAGGAAATGGGAAAAATTTTAATTATTTTTTATTTTTATTTTTTCTGCTTTTATCACTGCATTATTGGATGTCCTGTGTGTACCTTGACACCTTCCCCTTCTCTTTCCCCATTGTCTCACAAATTTTCACTTAGTTTTCCAAAAAATTTAGGTTACAGCAAAGTCACACACTAACTATTAGAGATTCCCATATACACAAACTCCCTCCCCTTTCCTCACCCCATATTAAAACCTCTTTTTTTGTGGATGGTAGCATTGTCATAATTGTTATACAGATAGTGAAGTATAGCTATTAAACAATGTCAATGATTTTCAGTATAGTTTTAAATTTGGATTGTAAAGTTTAATACTTTTTGATGATATTTACCATACCCTGTGTCCATTACTGTAAGGTAATGAAAATCATTTCCCATGACCACTAAATACCCCGTTTGATCTTTTCTGTCCCTTCCTACAGATCCTCCTGGGGCATATGACACTCCTCTGTCTTGGCTCATGGGATGACAAGATTCATAGTTACATGCCCTGGGTATTCAACCTGCCCTACCTAATCTACCCACCTGATATCCCTGCACCACCAAATCCAGTAATATCACTTCCCACCTGTCTTATCCTTCAATATGCAACTATACTATATCACTTTGCCATAGATTTTGTCCATATTGATAATGGCTCACAACCTACTCTTCTCTCTCTCTCCCTTGTTAACCTATCTTTCAGACTGTGGTTCTCAGAGACTGCTCACTTTCCTCAATTAAAATCAGTGAGATCACATACTGTTCATCTTTTAATACATGGCTTGCTTCACTCAACATAAGGTCTTCAAGATTCATCCATGTTATTCCATGTGTTAGCACTTTATTCCTTCTAACAGCTGAGTTAAATAAATGGAAAAATATTCCCTGTTCATGGATCAGAAGATTAATATCAACAAGATGTCTTTTCTACCCAAACTAATCTAGAGATTTAATGCAACCCCAATAAAAAACAACAGAGTATTATTTAAATATCTAGAAATAAATTTAAAAATGTAAAGGACTTTTTACAGAATATTCCATGACACCGTTAAAGGAAATCAAAGAAGACTTAAATAAATGGAAAAATATTCCCTGTCCATAGATCAGAAGATTAACATCATCAAGATGTCTATCCTACCCAAACTAATCTAGAGATTTAATGCAACCCCAATAAATATCAACACAGTATTATTTAAAGAACTGGAAAAACTAACCACAAAATATATTTGGACAGGTAAGAGGCCCCAAATTTCCAAAGACATATTGAAAAAAAAATGAAGTTGGTGGTATAACAGTACCTGACTTACAACATACTACAAAGCTAAAGTGATCAAAACTGCATGGTATTGGCACAAGGATAGACCTACTGACCAATGGAACCGAATTAAGAGTTCTGATATAGATCCTTGCATATAAAGCCATCTGATATTTGACAAGGCCACCAAGCCCACTCAGTTGGAAGAGAATGGCCTCTTTAACAGGTGGTGCTTGGAGAACAGGATATCCATATCCAAAAGAATGAGAGAAGAATACCATCTCACACCTTATACAAAAATCAACACAAGATGGATCAAAGATCTAAATATAAGAGTGAAAACCATAAAGACCTTGGAATATAATGTAGGGAAGCATCTATAGGACCTTGCAATAGGAAATGGTTTCAAGAACTTCACAGTCAAAGCATGAGCAGTGAGAGAAAAATAGATAAATGGGATCTGATCAAAATTTAAAACTTCTGCACTTCAAAGAACGTTATTAAGAAAATAGAAAGGCAGCTTACCCAATAGGAGAAAATATTTGGCAACCATATATCTGATAGGATCCTAATACCCTGCATATATAAAGAGATCCTACATCTTGAAAATGAAAAGACAAACAACCCATTTAAAAATAGATCCTTGATTTTATGAACACGTTCCTCTCCCCCATGATATCTTGTAAATTTTGAGTCACACTTTGTCACCTTGTGCACCCTACAAGTCCCTTTCTCACTTATGGGTTGTTGGCAAGGACCTTCATAAAACATAGGGGAAATTTGGAGGCTGAGAGCTATTTGTACTCTGAGTTCCTGGGTTTTCCTTTGCCTATATGTGGATTCTGTTTCTTTGTAGTGTGAATTTTGCAATCATTTCTAAAAAAACATGTCATTAGAGTAGGAATTTATATATGGATACCTGCAAATCAATCTTTCTGCACTTGAGAACAGCCCAACAATGTCCAGAAAATCAGGCATGGTTTCCTTGAAATAAAATCTGGAGCTTTCTAAGCATTCAGTACACAAATGTGAAATCATGGTTGTGATTTCTGAACAATCAGAATTTTCAATTTACCTCTGAATTATTGATTTGCCTACAGTCCTTTTTAAAGTTAACCTTTTCTTTCAATCTAATATCCATTTCAGGTCATAATTTTAAAATATAGACCTTTTCAACAGCTTTAAAAAAGCGATTCATTGTTCTCTTTCTCCTCATGATGTAGTATGGGATCACATATCAATAAAACTGACAGATAAACAAAATAGCTGTTCAAGGAGAGCCAGAAAAACACCTATGTATGTAAGTGTCAACAAATGGATTGAGAGGTGAATAATTTCTTCTTTATTATTCTGGTATTTCTTCATTTATTATAATTATTGTAGAGCTATTGAATAGATTTAATAATTATTAAAGAGATGAATGCATCCCATGATGAATATATGAAGGACCGGGGAATGTACACATTGGATAAAACTGATATTGGTTTAATCTGTCTCAATAAAACAGATTTGTTTTAATAATCCTTGGGATGTCAGGAATTGTACACACAAGTTGAGCCATGGATAATAGTTATTGGTGGTGTTTCAGAAATTCTCTGGCCAGTTTTTAAAAAAGAATCAAATTCAAGTTTCTAACAGTAGATGTGGGTATGGGACCACTGTAAGGTTTTTTGCCTCTTTATTTTTTAAACTTGTGAGTTCTGCTCTAAACTTCAAGTTTATGTATGTTTTTGAATGATTTATATGCACCACTAAAAATACATATTAAGAGAAAGAGGGTGGTGAGAGACAAATATGGAACTTTCAGATTACCAATTTCTCTAAAGTGGTCTTCCTTTTGTGTTCTTCATTGTTGGAGCCTATAATTATATTTCGATAGAATGGAGGGTGGTTCTTTCTTCTTGATGGGTTAGGTCCTTGCCTTTTATGGACCATCTTTCTACCCCATGATATCTTGTAAACATTTGAGTCTCTATTTTTCACCTTGTCGACCCTACAAGTCCCTTTTTCTCTACTGGGTGATGGCAATGTACTTCAGAAGCCATAGGAAAATTTGGAACCTGGAAATTATTTGTACTCTGAACTCCTGTGTTTCCTTTTGTCTATATGTGGATTCTGTTTCTTTGTAAAAATGAGTTTGATTTTATTTCCAATAATTTCTAAAAACTTACAATATGTCATAAGAGCAGTTATTTTATATGGACATCTACATCAAAATCTCTCTGCACTCAAGAATAGTCAAATGATGTCTGGAAAATCAGGATTGGTTTCCTCAAAACAATATCTGGATCCTCCCAAACATTCAGAAAACAATCATGAAATTACAGAAAAAAGATCTACTCAGAATTATCTATTTACCTGCACTCCCTTTTAAAATTAACATTTCCTTTCCATCTAAAATCCGTTTCAGTTGATAATTATAAATTAAAGACCCTTTCAACACTTTTAAAAAGCCATTCATTGTTCATTTCATCCACATTATATAGTATGGGATCACATATCAATAAAACTGATAGATAAAGAAAAAAAGTTGTTCAAGGACAGCAGAAAAAACCCTATGTATGTCACTTTCAACAAATGGATTTAGAAGTGAATATTTCTTCACTATTCTTCTGGTATATCTTTATTATAGTTTTTATAGATCTATTGAAAAGGGTTTAATAATGGTTGAAGAGATGAATGGAGCCATCTGTGAATATAGCAAGGACCAGGGAATGTACACTTTTATAAAAAAAAAATATTGATATAATATGTCTCAATAAAACAGATTTGTTTTAAAATCTTTTTGGGTTGTACAGCCAAGTTGAGCCATGGATAATAGTTATTAGTCATGTTTCAGAAATGCTGTGGCAAATTTTTAAAATGAATCACAATTTGAGTCTCTGCTGGAGATGTGAATGAGAGCACTGCAAGGTGTATGCCCCTTTATTTGCTAAGGTCATGATTGCTGCTGTAGAATTCAAGTTTATGTAAGTTCATGTATGATTGATATGCATCACTAAAATATATATTAAGAGAAAGAGTGTGGTGTGAGACAAATAAGCAGGTTTGGAATTACATCTTTCTCTCAAGTGGTATTCCTTTTGTATTTCTTCATTGTTGGAGGATATAATTACATGTGTATACCATGGAGGGTGGTATACTTTTCTTGATGGATTAGATCCTTGAATTTTATGAACCATTCCTATCCCCATGATATCTTGTAAACATTTGAGTCACTCTTGGCCACCTTGTGGACCCTACAAGTCCCTTTTTCTCTTCTGGGCGTTGGGAATTTCCTTCATAATTGTGAGGAGAAATTTGGAGCTGGGAGGTTTTTGTGCTCTGAGTTCCTGGGTTTTCATTTATGTATATATGGTTTCAGTTTCTTTGTAAAAATGAGTTTGATTTTATTTCCAATACTTCCTAAAAAACTACATTATGTCACAAGAAGAGGTATTTATATATGGATACCAGTATCATAAACCCTCTGTGGTGGAGAACAGCCCATTTATGTCCAGAAAATCAGGAATGGTGTCCTTGAAAAGATATCTGGAGCCTTCTAAACAGTCAGTAAAAAGTCAAGATATCAGGGGAAAAGATCTCAGAATTATCGATTCACCTAAACTACCTTTTAAAAGTAAATTTTCTTTCAAACTAATATCTGTTTCAGTTCATAATTTGAAATAAAGACCTTTTGAAAAGCTTTAAAGAATCCAATCATTTTTCACATTGTCCACATGATGTAGTATGTGATCACAGATCAATAAATCAGATAGATAAACAAAAAAGTTGTACAAGGACAGCCAGAACATCAGTTATGTATGTCATTGTCAACATATGAATTGAGAGGTGAATAATTTCTTCTTTATTCTTCTGGTTTTTCTTTATTTATTATAATTATCATAGACCTATTGAAAAAGTTTAATAGCGATTGAAGAGATGAATGCATCCCACTGTGAATATACCAAGGACCAGAGAATGTACACATTGGATTAAAAAATACTGGTTTAATATGTGTCAATAAAACAGATTTTTTTTAAATCATGGCGATGTAAGGATTGTACACCCATGTTGAGCCATGGATAATAGTTATTAGTCATCTTTCAGAAAGGCTCTGGTCAATTTTTAAAAATGAATCACAATTTATGTTTCTGCAGGATATGCGACCACTGTAAGTTGTTATGATAATTATTTTCAAAGATTGTGATTTCTGCTCTAACTTTCCATTTTTGTATGTTCATGTATGATTCATATGCATAATTAAAATATATATTAAGAGAAAGAGCATGGTGAGGGACAAGTATGAAGCTTTAGAAATACGTATTCCTCTAAGTGGTCACCCTTTTGTGTTTCTTCATTTTTGGAGGCTATAATCACACTTGCATAGAATGGAGGGTATTTCAATATGCTTGACAGATTTAGTCCTTGACTTTTATGAAGATTCCACTACCCCATGATATTTTGAAAATATTTCAGTCACTCTTTGTCACATTTTGGACCCTACAAGTTCCCTTTTCTCCTCTGGGTGTTGGCAAGGTGTTTCATAAGCCATAGGAGAAATTTGGAAGTTGGGAGCCATTTGTACTCTGATTTCCTAGGTTTTTATTTGTGTAAATGTGGATTAAATTTCTTTGTAAGAATGAGTTTTATTTTATTTCCACTACTTTCTGAAAAATTGCAATATGTCATAAGAGCAGGTATTCGTATATGGATACCTGCATCACAATCTCTTTACTTGAGAACAGCAAAATGATGTCCAGAAAATCAGGAATGTTGACCTTGAAACAAAACCAGATCCTTCTATACATTCAGTAAACAATCATGAAATCATGAAAAAAGATCTCCTCAGAATTATCAACTTTTGAGAGAGATGGATGTGCAGATCCTACACTCCTTTTTAAAATTAACATTTTCTTTCAATCTAATATACGTTTCAGTTCATAATTTTAAAATAAAGAACTTTTCAATAGCTTTAGAAAAGCCATTCATTGTTCACTTTGTCTACATGATGTTGTCTGGGACAACATTTCAATAAAACTGATAGATAAACAATAAACGTTGTTCAAGAAGAGCTAGAAAAACTCTGATGTAGTCAGTGTCAACAAATGGATTGAGAGGTGAAAATTTTTTTTCGTCATTTTTCTGGTTTTTATTTATTTATTACAATTATTTGAGAGTTATTTAAAAGTTTTAATAATGATTGAAAAGTTGAATGCACACCACTGTGAATATACCAAGGACCAGGGAATGTACACATTAGATTAAAAAATATTGGAATAACATATCTCAATAAAACAGATTTGTTTTAAAAATCGTGAGGATGTCAGGTATTGTACACACAAGTTGAAGCATGGATAGTAGCTATTAGTTGTGTTTCAGAAATGCTTTGGACAATTTTTAGAAATGAATCACAATACAAGTTTCTCCTGGAGGTAGGACCCCTGTAAAGTGTTATGCTCCATTATTTTCTAAGATTTTGATTTCTGCTCTAGACTTCATGATTATGTATGTATATGACTGATAAGCATGACTAAAAATATATATTAAGAGAAAGAGTGTGGTGAGAGACAAATATGAGGCTTTGGAATTACCTATTTATCTAAAGTGGTCTTCCTTTTGTGTTTCTTCATTGTTGGAGGATATAATCACCCATGCATATAATGGAGGGTAGTACGCTCTGCCTGATGGATGAGGTCCTTGATTTTTTGAACCATTCCTCTCTCCCATGATATCTTGTAAACATTTGAGTCACTCTCTGTCACCTTGTGGACTATATATCCTGTTTTCTCTTCTGTGTGTTGGCAAGGTCCTTCAAAAGCCAGAGGAGAAATTTGGAGGCTGGGGGCTATTTGTACTCTGTGTTCCTGGGTTTTCATTTGTTTATATGTGGATTCTCTTTCTTTGTAAGAATAAGTTTTATATGATTTCCAATATTTTCTAAAAATTACAATGTCATGAGAGCATTTATTTATATATGGACACCTGAATCACAGTCTCTCTGCACTCAAGAACAGCCCAATGATGTCCAGAAAATCAGAAATTCTTTCCTTGAAACAAAATCTGGAACCTTCTAATCATTCTGCAAGCAATCGTGAAATCAGGGGAAAAGATCTCAGAGGTATCGTTTCACCTGCTCTCCCTTTTAAATTGGACATTTTTTCCCCAATCTAATGTTTGTTTCATTTCTGATTTTAAAATAAAGACCTTTTGAACAGCTTTTAAAAAGTCATTCATTGTTCACTAGGTCCACATGAAATAGTATGGGATCTCATATCAAGAAAACTGATAGATAAACAAAAAAAGCTGTTAAAGTACAGCCAGAAAAACACCTATGTATGTCAGTATCAAAAAAAAATGGATTTTGAGGGGAATAATTACTTCTTTATTCTTCTGTTTTTTCTTTCTTTATTAAAATTATTAGAGAGCTATTGAAAAGGTTTAATAATGATGGAAGAAATGAATGCACACCACTGTGAATATACCAAGGATCAGCAAATGTACACATTAGATAAAGAAGATATTGGTTTAATAAGTCTCAACAAAACAGATGTGTTTTTAAAATAGTGGGGATATCCAAAGATAACACATGGATAAAAATTATGAGTCGTGTTTCAGAAATGCTCTTGCCAATTTTAAAAAATGAATCAGAATTCAATTTTCTACTGGAGATGGGAACACTGCAAGGTGTTATGCCAATTATTTTCTAAGTTTGCTATTTCTACTCTAGATTTTAAGGTTATGTATGTTCATGTATGATTGATATGCATCACTAAAAATATATATTAAGTGAAAGAGTGTCATGAGGGACAAGTATGAATCTTTGGAATTACCTATTTTCCTAAAGTGGTCTTCCTTTTGTGTTCCTTTATTGTGGGAGTCTATAATCATGCATGCATAGAATGGAGGTTGGTATACTGTGCTTGATGGATTAGGTCCTTGACTTTTCTGAACTTTTCCTCTCCCCCATGAATCTTTTAAATTGAGTCATGCTTTGTCATCTTGTGGACACTACCAATCACTTTTTCTATTCCAGGTGTTGGCAACATCCTTCATAAGCCATAGGAGAAATTTGGAGGCTGGGAACTATATATACTCTGACTTCCTGTGCTTTCATTGGTGTATATATGGATTCTGTTTCTTTTAAAGAATGAGTTTGATTTTATTGCCAATACTTTCTAAAACATTAGAGTATGTCATAAGGGCAGGTATTTATTTATGGATACCAGCATCACAATCTATCTGCTCTCGAGTACAGCCCAATGATGTCCAGAAAATCAAGAATTGTTTCTTTGAAACAAGATCAGGAGCCTTCTATACAATCAGTAATCCGTCATGAAATCATGGGAAAAGATCTCCTCTGAATTATCAATTTACCTACACTTCCTGAATATTAACAATTTCTTTCTATATAATATCCATTTCAGTTCATAATTTTAATATAAATACCTTTTCAACAGCTTTTAAAAATTCATTCATTGTTAACTTTTACCACTAATTTTTCCACATAGTCCTGAGTTGGCTAGTGGATAATTTTTTCCTTTTAATTCTAATTTTGAGAATTAGGGGGCAATTTCCTTTTTCCAGGATTCCAATCTTCTCTTTCTTTTCTATTTTTGCAGTGCCTAAACTCCTGCTGCTGCTTTTTCCAAAGATTCCAACCACCATGACCCTGAATTCCAAATAATTAGTCTCCAGCACTTAAATGGATATTCTGGTTTCTGGTGACTTTTGAAAATGTTGGCCCTCTATTGAGATAACAATAGTTTCTCATTCTATTCTCATTTCTACTCTGCCCTTGGATTCCATTGCTCTGAGTCTCTCTGGTTCAAATTACGATGGTTTTCCTAGTGATCTTGTTATGTGTGGGAAATTGTACCCAAGGGATTTGGGCAATTACCAAAGATGAACTTTTTACTTGGAAATAATGAATACCTTAAAAGAAATTGCATGATAAAAAGAAATTAATTTATGCCTGGAAGTTATTATGCCCAAATGTTACTCCTAGAATAACATAATTATAATTTTGTTTATATTAATATCCATTATATCAGACTAATTATTTTCCTTTATAAGTGTTTGTGCCTTACTACCTCTTTAATAGAATTGATTCTGTTAAATCTAACCAAATTTTACTCCTTTAAAAATTTACATTATTTGTCAAACATATCTATTTCAGTGAATAATTTTACATTAAAGACATTTGTAACACTTTAAAGAAGGCCATTCATTGCTCAGATTATCCACATAATGTGATATGTGATCATATATCAATAGAATGGATAGATAACCAAAAATTTTTTCCAAGGACCTCAGAAAAACATCTCTACATGACTGTCAACAAAGTGTTTGAGAGGTGAATAATTTTTTCTCTGTTTATCTGGATTTTCTTTATTGTAATTATTATAGAAATATTGAAAGGGTTTAATAATGATTGAAGAGAGCAATGCACACCTCTGTGAAAATACCAATCACCACGGATTTTGCACATTGGGTAAATAGGATATTGGTTTAATATTTATCATTGAAACAGAGTTGTTTTAAAAAATGTTGTTGATGTCAGAAAATGTAAACCAATTTGCAACATCATTCTTACTTATTACTCATGTTTGAAAGACGGTCTGGCAAAGTTTCAAAAAATGATTTACAATTCAATTTATTCCTTGAGATGTGTGCATAGGTTCAATGTAAGGAGTTATGCCCCTTTATTTTCTAAGTCATGTGTTTTGCTCTTCACTGCAAGTTTTTGTATATTCATGTATGAATGATATCTGTCGTTAAAAAATTGATGAAGGGAAAGAGAGTGGTGTGAGTCAAACAGGAATTTTGGAATTACCTATTTCTCTAAAGTGGTCCTTATTTTGTTTTTCTTCATTGTTGAATTCTATAATCCCATGTCCACAGAATGGATGGCAATACATTCTCCTTTTGGGGCTAGTTCCTTATATTTATGAACCATTCCTCTAACCCATGGTATCTTGGGAATAGTTGACCCCCACTTTGTCAACTAATGGACCTTACCAGTGACTTTTCTTGCCTGTGTTTGAAGAGACTTTCACAAGCCAAAGGATAAATTTTGAGTTTGGGAGCTGTTTATTCTGACTTCCATCGTTTTGTTTGTGTATCTGTGGATTCTGCTTTCTTTGTAAGAATGAGTTTGATTTTATGTCTAATATTTTCTAAAAAATTATATTATGGCATAAGAACACACACACATATATATATATATATATATATATATATATATATATATGGATACCTACATCACAATCCCAGTGCACTGGAGAATGACACAAAGATATCCACAAAATCAGGAAAGGCTTTCTTTAAACAAAACGTGGAGCCTTCTAACCATTCAGTAAACAATCATGAATGAATATAAAATGATTTCCTTTGAATTATTGATTTAAATTTGTGATTATTAAAAATTGGAGGAATCACAGAGAAGAATTTTGATTCCTCTGATTATTTTTCTCGAAGTTAGAGTAGTAAAACATTATTTCATCAAAAATTAGGAAGAAAATTGGTTCAAAAATTTTATTTGAAAAAGGCATTACACACAATCTCATATCCCTGAAGCCTATTAATTTTAAAGAATTTACTATTTAAAATGGCTAAAAATTTTCATTTTCAATTAGCATTGACACAGTGTGTGCAAAAATTCTTTCTCTCTAAGTAATGGTTTATTATTATATGATAATATATATTTAACCATTCCTTTAAAATTGTTTTTACCGAGTACTTTAATCTTTTTTTCTTTTTAAATACACCAAATTTGGATATGAGAGACTATCATGCTAAAATGAGTTATAGCTAGTTTTCACCTCCAAAATTCCCCATTCTTTTTTCTGTAAATACACATATTTTAACAGAATCTGTAAACTAACTAACCATTTCTGCACTTGATCATCATACTCATAAAACTTTCTTTGAACATCATATGTCACCGTGTTGGAATATTTCTTATATCATGATAAAATATCATGATATTATTCTGCCCTAGCCACAGAGCATACCATATGTCAAAAACTATTTTCCAAGCACTGCTTTCAACATGTAGGGAAAGGTGTGTGCATGTGGTGTGTCTGTTTTAAAGTGCCTTACGTTTTAATTTGTCCACATAATCCTGACTTGGTAATCTATTTTTTTTCCCTTTTAATTCTAATTTTGAGAATTAGGGTGCAATTTCATTTCCATTCTTCTCATTCTTTTCTATTGTTAGTAGTGCCTACTCCCCTGCAGGGCCTTTTCCAAAGATCCCATCCTCCATAACACTAGTTCCAAATAATTACTCTGCAGCAATAAAATGGATGTATCTGGTGTCTGGTGACTTTTGATAATGTTAGCCCTTCATTGAGATGACAATAATTTCTCATTTATTCTCATTTCTTCCTCTGCCCTCGGATTCCATTGTTCTATCCCTCATTGGAAAAACGATGGTTTTCCTTGTGATCTTGTTATGTGTGGGAATTTGTGCCAATGGGATATCCCAAAGAGGAATGTTTTAATCAGAAAGAATGAATGCCTTAAAGGAAATTACATGGTAAGGAAAATTATTTCATACTTTGAGAGATTATTATGTATTAATATCCTACCTATTATATAATACTGATAATTTTGTTTTAATTTCTTTCCATTATATCAGATGAATTATTTTCCTTTATAAGTATTTCTGCCATACTCTCTCTTTCTTATCATTGACTATATTCAAACTAACCAAATTTCACTCCCTTTCAAAATTTACATTTTCTGTCAAACTTATATCAAGTTCAGTGTAATTTTTATATTAAAGACTTTACAATATGTTTGAAAAGGCCATTCATTTCTACCTTTCTCCATATGATGTGGCATATCATCATTATCAATGGAATACATATATAACCAAAATTTTATTTTCAAGGACACCCAGAAAACCACCTATGTATGGCAGTATCAACAAAGGGTTTGAGAGGTGAATAATTTCTACTTTGTTCATCTGGACTTTCTTTTTTGTAATTATTAAAGAAATATTGAATGTGTTTAATAATGACTGAAGAGAGGAATACACACTTCTGTGAATATACCAATCACCAGGGAATGTACACATTGGATATATAGGATATTGGTTTGATATTTATCATTGAAACAGATTTGTTTTATATAATATAGTTCATGTCAGAAAAAGTACACAAAAGTGTGGCATTGTTCATTCATATTAGTCATGTTTGAAAGACTATCTGGCCAAATTTAAAAAATGATTCACAATTCAATTTCCTCCTTTAGATGTGTGCATATGTGCACTGTAAGTAGTGATTCCCCTTTATTTTGTAAGGTCATTTGTTTTGCTCTTCCCTACAAGTTTTTGTATCATCATGTATGAATGATAACCTTCACTAAAATATTGATGAATGGAAAGATAGTTGTATTAGTCAAACGAAATTTTATAATTACCGATTTCTCTAAAGTGGTCCTTTTTTTTTTTTTTTTTTGCTTTTCTTCATTGTTGAATTCTATTATCATGTATGCATGGAATGGATGGCAGTACATTCTGCTTGATGGACTAATTCCTTATTTTTATGAACCATTTTTCTACCCCATGATATCTTGTGAATAATTGAATTCCTTTTTGTCAGCTGATGGTCCTTACCTATCCTTTTTCTTTCCTATGTGGGAAGAGACTTTCACAAACCATAGGAGAAATTTTGAGTTTGGGAGATGTTTATTCTTAGTTCCAGCTTTTTTTTTTTTATTTTTTGTCTCTGTTGATTCTGCTTTCTTTGTAAGAATGAGTTTAATTTTATTTCCAATTCTTTCTAAAAAATTACAATAGGGCATAAGGAAATTTATGTATATAGATACCTACATCACAATCCCACTGCACTAGAGATGACACAAAGATTTACAGAAAATCAGGAAAGGCTTAGCTGAAACAATACCAGGAGCCTCCTAACCATTCAGTAAGCAATCATGAAGTCATGAAAATAATTTCCTCCAAATTATAGATTTACAATTGTGATTATTAAAACATGGAGGAATCACTGAGAAGCATTTGTTTTTTTCCTATTATTTTTCTCCAATTTTTGTAGTTTAATATTAGTTCATTAACTCATAGGAAGAAACGTTTCCAAAACTTCATGTGAAAGAGGCATTCCACCCAAACTCATTTAACTGAAGACGCTAAATTTTAAAGGATTTACAATTTAAAGTGTTAAAATGTTTCATTTTCAAGTAGCATTGACCAGCTGTGGAAAAATTCTCTCTAAGTAGAGATTTATTGGTAGATGATAACAGATATTTAACCATTCTTTTAAATTTGTATTTTAGAGAGTACTGTAAAATTAATTTTGTTTTTTAAATACAACAAATTTGCGTATTAGAGAATATCATCCTAATCTGAGTTGTATATAGTTTTCCCCTCCAAACTGTCACATTCTTGTTTCTGTAAAAACATATCTTTTTTTTCTAATTTATTTATTTTTTATTGTGGGTAAAAATCAAAATTTTCACAATACATACCAGTATTTGTAAAATGATATATAAATATATATGCATATATGTGCATTTGCTTACAAAAATGTTATTTATATATATATATAAATATATTTTAAGAGGTGCTTAGATTACCTAAAATATTACATGGAACCCACTGGGATTCCCATGTTGCATATCTTTTAAACCGAATCTGTAAACTAACATAATGTTTATGCACTCAATCTACATACTCAGAGCACTTCCCTCCAACATCACACAACACCGTTGTGGAATATTTCTTACATCATTATAATATATCATGACATTATTTCCCCCTAGCAACAAACCATACCATATGTTCAAAACTATTTTTCAAACCCTGCATTCAACATGTTGATTAAGTTGTGTGTACTTGGTGTGTCTGTTTTAAAGGAGCTTGTGTTTTAAATTTTTCCACCTAGTCCTGTTTGGCTAATGGATATTTTTCCCTTTTCATTCTAATTTTGAGGATTAGAGTGCAGTTTCTTTTCTCCAGGATTCCTTTCTTCTGTTTCTTTTCTATTTTTAGCAGTGCCATTGCTCCTGAGGATGCCTTTCCAAATATCCCATCCTCCATGCTGCTGAGTTCCAAATAATTAGTCAGCAGCACTAAATTTTGATGTATCTCATGTCTGGTGAATTTTGATAATGTTGGCCCTCCATTGAGATGACAATAGTTTCTCATTTTATTCACATTTATTTCTCTGCCCTGGGATTCTATTGCTCTGAGTAAATACAATGGTTTTCCTGGTGATCTTGTTATGTGTGGGAATTTGTGCCAATAGGATTTGGGCAATTCCCAAAGAAGAATTTTTTACTCAGAAGAATGAAAGCATTAATGGAAATTGCATGATAAGAAAAAAATATTTTATGCCTAGAAGTTATTATGCCTGAATGTGACTCCTGGAATAAAATAATTAGAAATTTGATTTTATTAATTTCCATTATATCAGACAAATTATTTAGTTTTGTAAGACTTTGTGCCATAGTATCTCTTTCATATCGATTATATTAAGTCAAACCAAATTTCAGTCCCTTTGAAAATTTACATTTTTTCTCAATCTTATATCCATTTCAGTGTATAATTTTATATTAAAGGCATTTGAAACAAGTTTTAGAAGCCATTCATTTCTCTCTTTCTCCACATGATGTGGTATGTGATCATTTATCAATAGAATGGATAGGTAACAAAAAATTATATTTCAAGAACTCCAGAAAAACATCTTTACATGGCAGTGTCAACAAAGGTTTTGAGAAGTGAATAATTTCTTCTTTGTTCATCAGGATTTTCTTTCTAATTATAACTATTATAGAAATATAGATAGAGTTTAATAAAGATTGAAGAGACAATGCACTCCTCTGTGAGTATACCAATCACCAGGGAATGTACACAGTGGATAAGAAGTATATTGTTTTAATATTTATCAATGAAACAGATTTGTTTAAAAAATATTGTTGATGTCAAAAAAAGCACACAATAGTGCAGCATCATTCCTACTTATTAATCATGTTTGAAAGATGCTCTGACCAAGTTTCTAAAAAAGTTTCACAATTCAATTTCCTCCTGGAGATATGTGCATAGGTGCACACATCATACTCCTATAAGGATTTATGCCCCTTTATTTTGTAAGTTCATGTGTTTTGCTTTTCACTGAAAGTTTTTTGTGTTCATGTATGAATGATATTCATCACTAAAAAAATTGATGAAGAAAAGAGTTTGATGTGAGTCAAAAAGGAAATTTTGTCATTACCTATTTCTCTAAAGTGGCCCTTTTTTTCTTCATTGTTTAATTCTATAATCATGTGTGTATAGAGTGGATGCTGGTACATTCTGCTTGGTGGTCTAGGTCCTTATTGTTTTAACCATTCCTCTCCTACATAATAACTTGTGAATAGTTGACTCTTTCTTTGTCAACTGATCGTCCTTATCAATTCCTTTTCTCTATTTGTGGGAAGAGACTTTCACAAGCCATAGGAGAAATTTTGAATTTGAGAGATGTTTATTCTGAATTCCAGCATTTTTGTGTGTGTGTGTGTAACTGTTGATTCTGCTTTTATTGTAAGAAGTAATTTGATTTTATTTCAATTCTTTCTAAAAAAAAAAAACTATATGGCATAAGAACATTTATATATATATGGATGCATGCTTCACAATACTACTGCACTGGGAAAAGACACAAACATATCCAGAAAATCAGGAAATGCTTTCTTGAAACAAAATCTGGAGCCTCCTAAACATTCAGTAAACATTTCATGAAATCATGTAAAATGATTTCCTCTAAATTATTGATTTAAATTTGTGATTATCAAAAAATGGAGGATCATTGAAAAACATTTGGTTTCCTCCTATTATTTTCCTCCAATTTGTGTAGTTTAATATTATTTCATTAACTATTGGGAAGAAAAACTTTTCCACATATTTATTTGAAAAAGTCATTCTACACAAACTCATATCACTGAAGCCTCTTAATATTAAAAATTTTACTATTTAAAAGGGCTAAAAAGTTTCATTTTCAATGAGCATTGATGGGGTGTGGAAAAATTTCTCACTCAGGAATGGTTTATTAGTAGATGATAACAGATATTTAACCATTCCTTTAAAATTGTATTTTACCGAGTACTTTAAATGTTTTTTCTTTTTTAAATACACCAAATATTGATATGAAAGGCTATCATCCTAATCTGAGTTATATCTAGTTTTCACCTCCAAACTGCACCATTTTTGTTTCTGTAAGTACACATTTTTTCAAAAGAATCTACAAACTAAAAAAACATTTATGCACTTGATCATCATACTCTTAAAACTTTCTTTGAGCATCACATGACACCGTGGTGGAATATTTCTTACATCATGATAAAATATCATGACATTATCCCCTAGCTACAGACCATACCATATGTTCAAAATTCTTTTCCAAGCCCTGCCTTCAACATGTCTGGAAAGTTCTGTGTATGTGGTGTGTCTGTTTTAAAGCACTTGTGTTTTAATTTTACGACATAGTCCTGAGTTGCCTAGTGGTTTTTCCCTTTTCATCCTAATTTTGAGAATTAGGTTGCAATTTCTTTTCTGCAGGATTCATTCTTCTTCTTCTCTTCTCTTTTTAGCAGTGCCTACACTTTTGTTGCTGCCTTTTCCTAAGATCCCATCCTAAATGCCCCCGAGTTCCAAAAAATTGCTCTGCAACACTAAAATGGATGTATCTGGTGTCTGGTGACTTTTGATAATGTTGACCCTCCATTGAGATTATGATAGTTTCTCATTCTATTCTCATTTCTTCCTCTGCCCTTGAATTACATTGCTCTTAATATCTCTCATTGTAAATTTGAAGATTTTCCTAGTGATCATGTTATGTGTGGGAATTGGTGCCAATGGGATTTGCAAAATTACCAAAGAGGAATTTTTTACTCAGAGAGAATAAAAGGCTTAATGGAAATTGCACGGTAAAAAAAAAAAAATATTTCATGCCTTGAGATATTATTGTGTCTGAATGTTCTAAATATAAAATAATAACTAGAATTTTGTTTTAATTTAATTCCATTATATCAGATGAATTACTTTCCTTTATAAGTGTTTGTGCCATACTACCTATTTCTTATCATTGACTATATTAAATCTACTCTAATTTCACTCTCATTTAAAATTTACATTTTCTGTCAAACTTGTATCCATTTTAGTATATAATTTTATATTGAAGATTTTGCAACACATTTTAAAAGGTCATTTATTGCTACCTATCTACACATGACATTGTATGTGATCATATATCAATGGAGTGGATAGAGAATAAAAAGATTTTTTAAGGACTCCCTGAAAAATACCTATATATGGCGAGTCAGCAAAGGGTTTGAGAGGTGAATAATTCCATCTCTGTTCATCTGGATTTTCTTTCTTTATTATAATTATTATAGAAATATTGAATGGGTTTAATATTGAAGAGAGGAAAGCATGCCTCTGTAAATATACACATAACCACAGAATTTACACATTAGGTAAATAGGATATTGGTTTAATATTTATAATTGAAACAAATTTGTTTCAAAAAATATTCATGATGTCAGAAAATATAAACAAAATGTGCAGCAGCATTCATGTTTATTAGGCATGTTTCAAAGATGGTCTGGCCAAGTTTTAAGAAATGACTGACAATTAAACTTCCTCCTTGAAATGTGTGCATAGGTCCCCTCTAAGGAGTTATTCCCTTTTATTTTGTCAGGTCATGTGTTTTCCTCTTCACTCTCAGTTTGTGTAAGTTCATTTATGAATGATATCCATTGGTAAAAATTGATGAATGGAAACGGGGTGGTGTGAGTCAAACAGGAAATTTTGGAATTACCTATTTCTCTAAAATCTCCTTTTTTTGTTTTTCTTCATTGTAGGATGCTATAATCACGTGTGTATAAGGGAATACTGTGCATTCTGCTTGATGGACTAGGTCGTTATATTTATGAACCATTCCTTTTCCCATGATATCTTGTGAATTGTTGACTTCTTCTTTGTCAACTAAGAGTTTTTACCAATCCTATTTATCTCCTGTGTGGGAAGAGAGTTTCACAAACCATAGGAGAAATTTTGAGTTTTGGATCCTGTTTATTCTGAGTTCCAGAATTTTGATTGTGGAACTGTGGATTTGCTTTCTTTGTAAGAATGAGTTTGATTTTATTTCCAATTATTTCTAAAAATTTACAACATGTCATTAAAACACATATATATATGTATACATACATCACAATCCTACTGCACTGGAGAATGACACAAGGATATCTAGAATATCAGGAAAGGCTTTCTTGAAAAAAAACCTGGAGATCCTAACCATTCAGTAAACAGTCATAAAGTCATGTAAAATGATTTCCTCTGAATTATTGATTTAAATTTGTATTATTAAAAATGGAGACATCACTGAGAAGCATTTGGTTTCCTCCTATTATTTTTCTCAAATTTAGAATAGTTTAAGATTATTTCATCAACAATTAGGAAGAAAATCAGTTCCAAAAATTTATTTGAAAAGGCATTCCACAAAAACTCATATGAATGAAGCCCCTTAATTAAAAAAAAATTTAATATTAAAAAGGATAAAAAGTTCCATTTCCAATTTTCATTGACACAGTGTGTGGAAAAACTCTTTCACTCTAAGTAAAGGTTTAATAGTATATGATAATAGATATATTATCATTCTTTTAAAATTGTATTTTACCAAATATTTAATTTTTTTCTTTTTTAAATACATCAAATTTGGGTATGAGAGGCTATCGTCCTAATATGGGTTACATTTAATTTTCACTTCCAAACTGCCCAATTCTTCTTTCTGTAAATACACATTTTTAAACAGAATTTGTAAATTAACAAAACATTTATTGACTTGATCATCACACCCATAAAACTTTCTTAGAGCATCAAATGACTTTGTGGTGGTGTATTTCTTACATCATGATAAAATCTCATGACATTATTACCCCCTAGCCACAGACCATACCATATTTTCAAAACTATTTTCCAAGCCTTGCCTTAAGCATGGCTGGAAAGTTGTGTGTACTTGGTGTGTCTGTTTTAAAGACTCTTGTGTTTTAACTTTTCCACATAGTTCTGAGTTTTCTAGTGGCTTTTTCTTTCCTTTACATTCTAATTTTGAGAATTAGGGTGGAATTTCTTTTCTCCATGATTCCATTCTTCTGTTTCTCTTCTATTTGTAGCAGTGCCTACACTCCTGATGCTACCTTTTCCAAGGATCCCAGCCCCCATGGCCTCGAATTCCAAATAATTACTCAGCAGTATTAAAATTGATGTATCTACAGTCTGAGGATTTTGATAATGTTGGCCCTCCACTGAGATTATGGTAGTTTCTCATTCTTTGCTCATTTTTTCCTCTACCCTTGGATTCCATTGCTCTGAGTATCTCTCATTGGAAATAAGAAGGATTTCCTAGTAGTCTTGTTATGTGTGGGAATATGGGCCAATGGGATTTGGAAAATTCCAAAACAGGAATTTTTTACTCAGAAAGAATGAAAGCCTTAATGGCAATTGCATGGTAAAAAGAAAAATTATTTCATGCCTTGAAAGTTATTATGTCTGAATGTTCTACCCATAATATAATAATTAGAATTTTGTTTTAATTTACTTCCATTATATCAGATGTAATTTTTCCTTTATAAGTGTTTGTGCCCTACTATCTCTTTCTTATCATTGACTATATTAAATCGAATCAAATTTCATTCTCATTTAAAATTTACATTTTCTGTCAAACTTATATCCATTTCAATATATAATTTTATATTAAAGACATTTGCAACACGTTTAAAAACGCCATTCATTGATACCTTTCTCCACATGATGTGGTAAGTGATCATATATCAATGGAATGGATAGATAAACAAAAAGGTTTATCAAGGACACCAGAAAAATACCTGTATATGGCAGAGACAACAAAGGTTTTGAGAGGTGAATAACTTCTTCTTTGTTCATCTGGATTTTCTTTCTTTATTATAAATATTATAGAAATATTGAATGGGTTTTATATTGAAGAGAGGAAAGCATGCCCTTGTAAATATACCCATCACCACGGAAAGTACACATTGGGTAAATAGGATATTGGTTAAATATTTATCATTGAAACAGATTTGTTTCAAAAAATATTTGTGATATCAGAAAATGTAAACAAAATGTGCAACATCATTCATATTTATTAGGCATGTTTGAAAGACGGTTTGGACAAGTTTTTAAAAAGTGACTCACAATTCAAGTGCCTCCTTGAGATGTGTGCAAAGGTCCTCTCTAAGGAGTTATCCCATTTTATATTGTAAGGTCCTGTGTTTTCATCTTAACTACCAGTTTGTGTAGGTTCATGTATGAATTATATCTATTGGTAAAATATTGATGAAGGAAAAAGGGTGGTGTGAGACAAAGAGGAAATTTTGGAATTCCCTATTTCTCTAAAATCATCCTTTTTTTCCTTCATTGTAGGATGCTATAATCACGTGTGTGTATTAGGGAGTGCTGTACATTCTGCTTGATGGACTAGGTCCATATATTTATGAACCACTCCTCTCCCCATGATATCTTGTGAATAGTTGACTCCCTCTTTGTCAGCTAATGGTCCTTACCAATCCTTTTTCTTCCTGTGTGGTAAGAGACTTTCACAAGCTAGAGAAGAAATTTTGAGTTTGGGAGCTGTTTATTCTGAGTTCCAGCGTTTAGTTTATGTATTTGTGGATTCTGCTTTTTTTGTAAGAATGAATTTTATTTTATTTCAATTCTTTCTAAAAAATTACAATATGGCATAAGAACACAAACATATATATGGATACAAGCATCACAATCCCAGTTCACTGGAGAATGACACAAAGATATCCAGAACTTCTGGAATGGTTTTCTTGAAACAAAACCTGAAGCCTCCTAACCATTCAGTAAACAATCATCTAGTCATGTAAAATGATTTCCTCTGAATTATCGATTTAAATTTGTGATTATTAAAAAAGGAGGAATCACTGAGAAGCATTTGGTTTACTCCTAATATTTTTTCCAATTTCTGTAATTTAAATTATTTCATTAATTATTCAGAAGAAAATCGGTTCCAAAAATTTATGTGAGAATGCCATTCCACAAAAAGTCATGTCACTGATGTCTCTTAATTTTAAAGAATTTCTTTTTAAAGGGCTAAAAAGTTTCTTTTCCAATTACCATTGAGATGGTGTGTCAAAAAATTCTTTCTAAATAAAGTTTTATTAGATGATAATAGATATTTAACCATTCCTTAAAAATTGTATTTTACTGAGTACTCTAAAATTAATGGTTTTTTAAAAACAGCAAATTTGCATATGAGGGAGTATCTTTCTATTCTGAGTTATAACTGGTTTTCTCCTCCAAAGTGCCACATTCTTCTTCCTGTAAAAACATGTTTTTCACAAAATCTGTAAACTAACATAACATTTATGCACTCAATCTGCATACTCATTGCTCTTTCTTCCAGCATCACCTGACACCATGGTGGAATATTTCTTACATCATGATAAGATATCATGATATTATTTCCCCATAGCCACAGACCATACCATATGTTCAAAACTATTTTTCAAGCCTTACCTTCAACTTGTCTGGAAAGTGGTGGGTATGTCATGTATCTGTTTTAAAGACTGTTGCATTTTAAGTTTTTCAACATAATCCTGATTTGGGTATTGGATTTTTTTCCTTTTCATTTTAATTTTGAGAATTAGAATGCAGTTTCTTTACTCCAGGGTTCATTTCTTCTCTTTCTTTTCTATTTTTGGCAGTGCCTTTTTTCCTGTGGCTGTCTTTTCAAAAGATCCCATTCTCCATGCCCCCAAGTTCCAAATAATCACTCTACAGCATTAAAATGGATGTATCTGGTGTCTGGTAATTTTGGATAATGTGGGCCCTCGATTGAGAGGACATTAGTTTCTCATTCTATTCTCATTTCCTCTCTGCTCTTTTGTTCCATTGATCTGAGTATCTGTGGTTCAAAATACAATGGTTTTCCTAGTGGCATGGTCATTTGTGGGAGTTTGTGCCAATGGGATATAAGCAATTACCAAGAAGATTTTTTTACTCAGAAAGAATGAATACCTTAAAGGAAATTGCATGGTAAAAAAAATATTTCCTGTCTTGAGAGTTTATTATGTCTGAATGTTCTACCTATAATAGAGAAATGAGAATTTTGTTTTAATTTATTTCCATTATATCAGATGAATTATTTTCCTTTATAAGTGTTTGTGTCATACTATCTCTTTGCTATCATTGACTATTTTAAATCTAACCTAATTTCACTGCCTTTTAAAATTTACATTTTCTCTCAACATATCCATTTCAGTGTATAATTTTATATTAAAGACATTTGCAACTAGTTAAAAATGCCATTCATTGCTACCTTTCTCCACATGATGTAGTATATAATCATATATCAATGGAATGGAGGGATAAGGAAAAATTTTTTAAAGAATACCGAAAAAAACACCTATGTATGGCAGTGTCAACAAAGGGTTTGAGAGATGAATAATTCCTTCTTTTTCATCTGGATTTTCTTTCTTTATTATAATTATTATAGAAATATTGAATGGGTTTAATATTGAAGAGAGGAATGCACACCTCTGTGAATATACAAATCACCATGGAATGTACACTTTGGGTAAATAAGATATCGGTTTAATATTTATCATTGAAAGAGATTTGTTTAAAAAAATATTCATGATGTTAGAAAATGTAAAGAAAATGCAGCATCATTCATACTTATTAGTCATGTCTGAAAGACGGTGTGGCCAAGGTTTAAAAAATGATTCACAATACAATTTCCTCCTTGAGATGTGTGCATGGGTGCACTGTAAGTAGTTATGCACTTTATTTTGTAAAGTCATGTGTTTTGCTCTTCACTAAGTTTTTGTATGTTCATGTATGAATTATATCTGTTGCTAAAAATTTGATGAAGGGAAAGAACATGGTGTGAATTGAACAGAAATTTTTTTAAATCCGTATTTCTCTAAAATGATCCTATTTGCTTTTACTCCATTGTTGAATTCTATAATCACGTGTGCATAGAATGGATGGCAGTACATTCTCCTTGATGGACTAGATCCTTATTTTTATGAACCATTCCTCTCCCCAATGATGTCTTGTGAATAGTTGACTCCCTCATTGTGAACTGGTGGAGCTTACCAGGAACTTTTGTCTCCTGTGTGGGAAGAGACTTTCACAAGCCATAGGAGAAGTTTTGAGTTTAGGAGCAGTTTATTCTGAGTTCCAGCATTTTCTTTGTATATCTCTGAATTCTGCTTTCTTTGTATGAATGAGCTTGGTTTTATCTCCAATTCTTTCTAAAAAATTACAATATTGCATAAGAACACATATATATCTATGGATACTTATATCACTGGAGAATGACAGAACGATATCCAGAAAATCAGGAAAGGCTTTCATGAAACAAAACCTGGGGTCTCCTAAACATTCAGTAAACAATCATGAAGTTATGTAAAATGATTTCCTCTGAATTATTGATTTAAATTTGTGATATTAAATAATGGAGGAGTCACTGAGAAGAATTTGGATTCCTCCGATTATTTTTCTCCAAGTTACAGTAGTTTAACATTATTTCCTCAATAATTAGGAAGAAAATCGGTTCCAAAAATTTATTTGAAAAAGGCATTCCACACAAACTCTTATCACGGAAGCCCCTTAATTTTAAAGAATTTACTCTTTAAAAGGGCTAAAAATTTTTATTTCCAAATAGCATTGACCTGGTGTGGGAAAAATTTCTTTCTCTTTAGGTAAACGTTTATAAGTAGATGATAATATATATTTGACTATTCTTTTAATCTTGTATTTTAGCGAGTACTTTAATTTTTTTCTTATTATATACACCAAATTTGGATATTAGAGACAATCATCCTAATCTGAGTTATATCTAGTTTTCAACTCCAAACTGCCCCATTTTTTCTGTAAATAGACATTTTTTAACAGAATCTGTAAACTAACATAACATTTATGCACTCAAACTGCATACTCATAGCACTTTTCTCCAGCATCACACAATATTCATGAGGAATATTTCTTGCATCATGATAAAATATCATGAAATTATTCCCCCCTAGCCATAGACCATACCATATGTTCAATACTATTTTCCATGCCCTGCCTTCAATGTATCTGGAAATTTGTGTGTATGTCTGTATTCAAGACTTTTTTGTTTTAATTTCTCCATAGTCCTTTGTAGTCGATTGTTTTACTTTTTAATTCTAATTTTGAGAATTAGGGTGCAATTTCTTTTCTCCAAGATTCCATTCAAAACTTTCTTTTCTATTTTTGGCAATGCCTCTTCTCCTGCTGCTGCCTTTTCCAATGATCCTATTCTCCATGCCCCCAAGTTCTAAATAATTCCTCTGCAGCACTAAAATGGATGTATCTGGTGTCTGTTGACTTTTGATTATATTGGCCTTCAATTGAGATGACAATTATTTCTCATTCTATTCTCATTTCTTTCTCTGTCCTTGGATTCCATTGCTGTAAGTAACTCTCATTGGAAATACGATGGTTTTCCTCTTGATCTTGTTATGTGTGGGAATTTGTACCAATGGGATATGGCCGATAACCAAAGAGGAATTTTTCACTCTGAAAGTATGAATGCCATAATGAAAATTGCATGGTAAAAAAATAATATTCCATGGCTTGAGAGATTATTATATCTGAATGTTCTACCTATAATATAATAACTAGAATTTTGTTTTAATTTATTTCCATTATATCAGATGTATTTTTTTCTTTAAAATCATTTTTGCCATACTATTTTTTTTTATTATTGACTGTATTAAATCTTACCAAATTTCATTCATTTTTATAATATACATTTTCTGTCAAACTTATATACATTTCAGTATATAATTTTGTATTAAAGACGTTTGCAACACATTTAAAAATGCCATTCATTGCTGGCTTTCTCCACATGATGTGGTACGTACTATATATCAATTGAATGGATAGATATCCAAATTTTTTTTATGAGTACACCCAGAAAAACACCTATATATGGCAGTGTCATCAAAGGGTGTGAGAAGTGAATTATTTCTTTGTTCATCTGGATTTGCTCTCTTTATTCTAATTATTATAGAAATATTGAGTTGGTTTAATATTGAGGCAAAGAATGCATGCCTCTGTGAAAAAACCAATCACCAGGGGTTGTACACATTGGATAAATAGGATATTGGTTTAATATTTATCATTGAAACATATTTTTTTAAAAAAATATTGTTGATGTAAGAAAAAGCACACAAAAGTATGGCATCATTCATAATTATTAGACATATTTAAAAGACAGTCTGGCTACGTTTGAAAAAATGATTTACAATTCAATTTTCTCCTGGAGATGTCTGCATAGGAGCACTATAAGGAGCTATGACCCTTTATTTCATAAGGTCATGTATTTTGATCTTCACATGTTTTTGGATGTTCATGTATGAATGTTATCCGTCGCTAAAAAATTGAATGTAAAGACAGTGATTTGAGTCAAAAAAGGAATTTGCAATTGGTTATTTCTCCAAAGAGGTCCTTTTTTGTTTTTCTTCATTGTTGAATTCTATAATCACGTCTGCATAGAATGGTTGGCAGTATATTCTCCTTAATGGACTAGGTCCTTATTTTTATGAACCATTCTTCTCCCCTATATCTTTTGATAGTTGACTCGCTCTTTGTCAACTATTGGTCCCTAAGAATCCCTTTTCTTTCTTGTGTGGTAAGACACTTTCACAAACCATAGGAGAAATATTGAGTTTTGGAGCTGTTTAATCTGAGTTCCAGGGTTTTGTGTTTTTTTTGCCTGTGTAACTGTGGATTCTGCTTTTTTAAAAGAATGAATTTGATTTTATTTCAATTCTTTCTAAAAAATTAAAATATGGCATAAGTACACATATATATGGATACATGCATCACAATCCTAGTGTACTGGTGAATGACACAAAGATATCCAGAAAAACAGGAATGACTTTCTTGAAACAAAACCTGTAGCCTCCTAACCATTCAGTAAATATTCATGGAGTCATGTAAAATGATTTTCTCTGAATTATCGATTTAAATTTCTGATTATTAAATTATGGAGTTATCACTGAGCAGCATTTGGTTTCCTTTGAATATTTTTCTACAAGATAGAGTAGTTCATAATTATTTCTTCAAAAATTAGGAAGAAAATTGGTTCTAAAACTTTATTTGAAAAAGTAATTCCACCCAAAATCATATCACTTAAGCCTCTTACTTTTAAAGACTTTATTATTTAAAAGGGCTAAAAAGTTTCATTCCAATTAGCATTGAATCAGTCTGTGGAAATTTTTTTTCTCTCTAAGTAAAGGTTTATTAAAAAATTGATAATAGATATTTAACCATTCTTTTAAAATTGTATTTTACCAGACTTTATTTTTTTTTTCTTTTTTAAATACACCAAATTTGGATATGAGAGACTATCATCCTAATCTGAGTTATATCTCATATTCACCTCCAAACAGCCGCATTTTTTTTCTGTAAATACACATTTTTTAACAGAATCTGTAAACTAACAAAACATTTATGCACTCGATCATCAGACACATAAAACTTTCTTCATGCCTCACATGACACCGTGGCGGAATCTTTCTTACATCATGATTAAATATCATGATATTACTCACTCCTAGCCACAGGCTATATCATATATTCAAAACAATTTTTCAAGCCCTGTCTAAAACATGTATGAAATGTGTGTGTGGTGTGTCTGTTTTAAATACACTTGTGTTTTAATTTTTCCATCTAGTCCTGAGTAGGCTAGTGGATTTGTCAAAAATTCTAATTTAGAGAATCAGGGTGCAATTTCTTTTCTCCAGGATTCCATTATTCTCTTTTTTTTCTCTTTTTAGCAGTGCCTACTCTCCTGCTACTGCTTTTACAAAGATCCCATCCTCCACACCCGCGAGATTCAAAACATTATTCTTCAACTTTTCAGTGGATATATCTGGTGTCTGGTGATTTTAATAATTTTGGGGCTCCAATGAGATGGAAATAATTTCTCTTTCTATTCTCATTTCTTCCTCTGCCATTGGATCCATTGCTCTGTGGACCTCTCAATGGAAATACTATGGATTTCCTAGTGATCTTGTTATGTGTAGGAATTTGTGCCAATGTGATATGGACAAATCCTAAAGAGGAATTTTTAACTCAGAAAGAATGAAAGCCTTAGTGGAAATTGCATGGTAAAAAATAAATATGTCATGTCTTGAGAGAGTATTATGTCTGAATGTTCTACCTATAATATAATAATTAGAATTTTGTTTTAATTTCTTTCCATTATATCAGAAGTATTATTTTACTTTAAAAGTGTTTGTGCCATAATATCTCTTTCTTATCATTGACTATATTAAATCTAAACAAATTCAACTCCCTTTTCAAATTTACATTTTCTGTCAAACTTATATGCATTTCAGTATTTAATATTATATTAAAGACTTTGGCAACACATTTAAAAAGCATTCATTGCTACCTTTCTCCACATGATGTGGAATGTGATCATATATCAAGGGAATGGGTAGATAACCAAAATTTTTTTTCAAGGGCATCCAGAAAAGCACCTATATATGGCAACAAAGGGTATGAGAGGTGAATAATTTCTTATTATTTCACCTGGATTTTCTTTCTTTATTATAATTATTATAGAACTATTGAATTGGTTTAATATTGCAGAGAGGAATGAATGCCTCTGTGAATATACCAATCACCATGGAGTGTACACAGTGGGTAAACTGGATATTGGTTTAATATTTGTAATTGAAACATTTTTGTTTCAAAAAATATTCATGATGTCAGAAAATGGAAACCAAAAGTGTGGCATCATTCATAATTATTAGGCCTGTTTGAATGTTGGTCTGGCCAAGTTTAAATAATTATTCACAATTCGAGTTTGTCCCTGTGATGTGTTCATAGGTCCTTTGTAAGGCATTATGTCACTTTATATTGAAAGGTTGTGTGTTCTCCTCTTCCCTACCAGTTTGTGTATATTCATGTATGAATGATATCCATTGTTAAAAATTGATGAAGGGAAAGAGGGTGGTGTAAAATCAGGAATGGTTTTCTTGAAACAAAGCCTGCAGCCTCCTAACCATTCAGTAAACAATCATGAAGTCATATAAAATGATTTCCTCTGAATTATCAATTAAATTTGTGATTATTAAAAAACGGAGGAATCACTGAGAAGCATTTGTTTTCCTCCTATTATTTTCTCCAATTTGTGTAGTTTAATATTATTTCATTTACTCTTAGTAAGAGAATCAGTCCCAAAAATTTATGTGAAAAAGGCATTCCACACAAACTCATATCAATGAAACTTATTATTTTAAAGAATTTACTATTTAAAAGTACTAAATTGTTTCATTTTCATTTAGCAATGACAGAGTATGGAAAAATTCTTTCTTTCTAAGTAAAGACTTATTAGTAGATGACAATAGATATTTAACCATTCTTTAAAATTGAATTTTACCAAGTATTGTAAATGTAATTTTAAAAATACAAGATATTTACATAAGCTAGAGTATCATCCTAATCTGAGTTATATCTATTTTTCACCTCCAAACTGCCAGATTTTTGTCTGCGTAAATTCATATTTTTTAACAGAATCTGTAAGCTAACATAATATTTGTGTACGCAATCTGCATACTCATTGCACTTTTCTCCAGAATCACAGGACACAGTGGTGGAATATTTCTTACATCAGTATAAAATATCATGACATTGAGATTTCCAGAAAGATGGTAGACTAGTAAGAGTCCGGAATCACTTCCCCAGAAATCTAGATAGAAGACAGGCTGAAACAGCCCCAAAATAGATCTTCTAGGGTTTAGGACAGCAGGTGAAGGCTGTACACCAACCAGAGGAGAGAGGGACAAAAGAGGGAAATCGCAACAACAGAACCGTGTGTTGGAACCAGCAGCGGCTGTTGCTGCCAGTACCCCAGCCCTCACTCTTTAGAATTCTTGGGCCTCTGGGTCTGCAACTACAGACAAAGGTAGCTCCAGTGACCTACCACCCCAGGAAAGGGGAGAGAGAGGGACACAGCCTATGGCTGACCCAGGTTGTGACCCACAAATTTGGGCTGCTGAGCCCCAAGGACACTTCCACTTGGTGATTTGCCCTGGGAATTTAAGAAGGATTGGAGAAATCCTACACTTGCAACCTCCTTCTCCTGCAGCCTAGACTAATTATTGAGGACTCCACAGGAGAGGGGAGAGAGAGACTGAGCCTGAGACTGACATGCAGGTTTGGTCTGCTTGTCGCCAGAACCCTTCAAAGCTTGGTTGGGCTGTGCCATTGTTTGCCTTGGAGCTTGCAATGGGCTAAAGATATACAAACCTCCCAGTCTCCTCCTCTACTAAATGGGATGGATTGTTGAGGATTCGGAAGGTAGTAGAAATATTTCCTAGCTGGGAAAAGGGAGGGGGCTACCAGAGATAACTGGAGAACTGTCTCAGAAGTTTTGAATTACAAGGCTCTTAGCCACCAGATAGGAAGATCTATCACATTGATCTGGTCTGTGTCACAAGTACACTCCATCCAGGCATTGAATTGATAGCTGCCAACCAGCGCCATCTCCTGGCAGACCAAGTAAGTGCACAAAAGAAAATTAAAAATAAATAGGAGATGATTTCCCTGGCCACTATAGCACACCCTGCCTAAGGCCCTAGGAAATGACTCTACAACCAATTACTGGCTCCCGTCCCCAGTTTTGAGCAACCAGCAGGACAATCCTAACAATCATGGTTGAGCGAAAAATCAAAGAACTGTGGTAACTCACAGACTCCTGCTACTAAAACCCTATAAAAGAGAAAGAGATAGAGCATATAAGTAAAATACAACCTAACCAGAAGCCTAAACTCTAGCAAAAAATTATGAGCCATACTAAGAAAATAGAAGACCTGGTGCAAGAAAAGGAATACATCAAAGTCCCAGAAGAGATGCAGAATTTGAGAGAACTAAACAGTGAAATGAGCACAAATTTCTAAAATCAAATTAATGAGATGAAAGACAATATAGTTAAAGAGATAAATGACATCAAGAAGACATTGAGTGAACACAAAGAAGAATTTGAAATCCTGAACAGAAAATTAACGGAGTTCATGGGAATGAAAGTCACAATAAGTGAAGTAAAAAACACATTTGAGGCATACAACAGCAGACTCAAAATGATAGAAGAAAGAATAAGTAATACCAAAGACAGAGCAGCTAAAATTGAAGAGAGAAAAGAACAGAGAGAAAAGAATGGAAAAAATTGAGCAGGGCTTCACAGAGATGAATGACAAGACAAAACATAACAACATACGTGTCATGAGAGTTCCAGAAGTAGAAGAGAAAGGAAAAGGGGCAGAAAGATTATTTGAGGAAATAATAGGTGAAAATTTCCAACTCTCTCGAAAGAAATGAACTTACATGTCCAAGTAGCACACTGTACCCAAATGAGAATAAATCTAAATAGACCTATGCCAAGACACATACTATTCAAAATGTAAAAGAGAAAGAGAAAATTCTCAGAGCAGCAAGAGAGAAGCAAATGATCACGTACACAGGACGTCCAGTAAAAATTAGTGCAGATTTCTCTTCAGAATCCATGGAGGCGAGAAGACAGTGGTATGACACAATTAAGAAACTGAAAGAGAAAAACTGCTAACCCTGAATTCTTTATCCAGCAAACTGTCCTTCAAATATAAAGGTGAGTATAAAGTATTCACAAACAAACAGAAACTGAGTGTAAAATGAATCCAAATTTGTGGGAAATATTAAAGGAAGCCTTAGAACCTGAAAGAAAAAGACAGGAGAGAGAGGCTTGGAGGAGAGTGTAGAAGAAAGAAAAGCATAAAGGATAACCAAAAGAGTAAAAAGAGAGACAAAAGCAAGATGACATATGAAAACCGAAGAATAAAATGGAAAAAATAAATAGTACATTTTCAGTAATATCATTGAATGTGAATGGGTTAAATTCCCAAATCAAAAGATAGAGGCTGAGAGAATGAATAAATATGAGCCAACAATATGCTGATTACAAGAAACTCACCTCAGACCCAGGTATACAAACAGGCAGAAAGTAAAAGGTTGGATAAAGATACTCCACGTGAATAGTAAACAGAAAAGAACAGGGGTAGCGATACTAATATCAGACAAAACAGACTTTAAATGCAAAAAATTGATGAGATACAGAAGTTCATTATATATTAATAAAAGGAACAATCCTCCAGGAAGATATAACAGTCATAAATAACTACACACCTAACCAGGGCGCCCCAAAATATATGAGACAAATTCTGGCAAAACTGAAGGGAGAAATAGACATTTCTACAATTATCGTTGGAGACTTCTACACCCCTCTCACTTCATTAGATAAAACAACTAAACAGGAGTTCAACAAGGAAACAGAGAACTTGAACAATATGATACTCAAGTTAGTCCTAACAGACATATACCAAACACTGCATCCAAACTCAGCGGGTTATACATTCTTCTCAAGTGCCCATGGATCTTTCTCCAGGGTAGACCACATGTTATGTAACAATACAACTCTCAACAAATATAAAATTTTGAAATTACACTAAACTCCTTCTCAGATCATAATGGAATGAAACTAGAAATCAATAACAGACAGGAAAAAAGTAAATTTGCAAAAGTGTGGAGACTGAACAACACACTCCTAAATATTCGGTGGGTCAAAGAAGAAATTGCAAGTGAAATCAGTAAATATATTGAGACAAATGAAAATGAGATCACAACGTGTCAAAATTTATGGGATACAGCAAAGGCAGGCTTGAGAGGGAGATTTATAGACCGAAATGCCTATATTTAAAAACTAGAAAGAACTAAACTCAAATATTTAACTGAACAACTATAGAAACTAGATAAAGTACGGCAAACCAATCCCAAATCAAGCAGAAGGAAAGAAATAATAAAGATTAGAGCAGAAATAATTGAAAATGAGAACATAAAAACAACAGAGAAAATCAATTTTAAAAAAAGGTGGTTTTTTGAAAAGATCAATAAAATTGACAAACCCTCGCTAGACTAATAAAGAAAAAAATGAGAGAAGATGCAAATAAATACAATCAGAAATGAAAGGGGAAAAATTACAAATGACCTTACAGAAATATAAAGAATCATAAGGGGATATTATGAGAAACTATATGCCAGCAAACTAAACAACCGAGATGAATTGGACAAATTACTAGAAACACAAAATCAACCTACATTGACACTACAAGAAAGAAAAGAACTTAACAAACCAATCACAATTAAGGAGATTGAATCCATCATCAAAAAAATGTCCAGGACCAGATGGCTTCACAGGTGAATTCTACCAAGTATTTCAAAAAGATTTAACACCAATCCCGTTTAAACTCTTCCAAAAAAATTGAAGAGGAGGGAAAAACCCCCAACACCTTTTATGAAGCCAAAATCACCCTAATACCAAAGCCAGATAAGGATTCCACAAGAAAAGAACATTATAGACCAAGCTCTCTAATGAATATAGATGCAAAAATTCTCAATAAAATACTTGCAAATCGATTCCAACAGCATATCAAAAGACTTATATATTATGACCAAGTGGGATTTATTCTCAATATAAGAAAATCAATCAATGTAATACACCACATTAACAAATTGAAGGAAAAAAACACATGATCATCTCAATAGATGCAGTAAAGGCATTCAACAAAATCCAATACCTTTTTTGATAAAAATTTTCAAAAGATAGAAATAAAAGCAAAATTTCTCAATATGATAAAAGGTATATATTAAAAACCCACAGCCAACATCATACTCAATGGGAAAGGTTGAAAGGTTTCCCTCTAAGATCAGGAAGAAGACAAGGATGACCAATGTCACCATTGTTATTCAACATTGTACAAGAAGTTCTAGCTGGACAATTAGGATAAAAAATTAAAGGTGTCCAAATAGGAAAAGAGGAAGTAAAACTCTCACTGTTTGTGGATGACATGATTCTGTACTTAGAAAATCCAGAAGTATCCACAACAAAGCTACTTGAACTAATAAATGAGTTCAGCAAAATGGCAGGATACAAGATCAACACGCAAAAATCAGTAATGCTTTGTACACTAGTATGGAACAACCTGAGGAGGAAATCAGGAGTAAACTTCCATTTTCAATAGCACCAAAAAGACTCAAATATGCAGGAGTTAATTTCACCAAAGAAGTACAGGACCTATATGCAGAAAACTACAAAACAATGCTAAAAGAAAATTTTAAAACCTAAACAAAATGAAAGACAAACCGTGTTCATGGATTGGAAGAATCAATATCAGGAAGATGTCATTCTTGCACAAACTGATTCATAGATTCAATGCCATGCCAATCAAAATACCAACAGGTTACTTTACAAAATTAGAGAAGGCAATTACCAAATTCATCTGGAAGGGTAAGTCCACCTGAATAGCCAAAGCATACAAAAAAAGAGCATTGTGGGAGGAATTTCACTGCCTGACATGGACACATATTACAAAGCTACAGTGGTCAAAACAGCATGGTCCTGGCATAAAGATAGACATATCGATCAGTGGAATAGAATGAGAAACTAGAAATATACCCTCACCTATACAGTCAGCTCATTTTTGATAAACCTACCAAGCCCACGCTAATGGGAAAAAAACAGTCTCTTCAGCAAATCGTGTTGGGAGAAATGGATATCTATAACCAAAAGAATGAAAGAGGACCCCTATCTTACCCCCTATACAAGAATCAACTCAAAATGGATCAAAGATCTAAATATAAAAGCGAGGACCATAATACTACTAGAAGAAAATGTAGGAACCATCTTCAAGACCTTGTAGTAGGTGATGGTTTCTTGGACCTTATACCCAAAGCACTTGCAACAAAAGAAAAAAATAGATAAATGGGACCTCCTCAAAATTAAACACTTTTGAACCTCACAGGACTTTGTCAGAACGGTGAAAAGTCAGCCAACTCAATGGGAAAAAATATTTGGAAATCACATATCTGATAAGTTTAATATCCAGAATATATAAAGAGATGTTAAAACTCAACAATAAAAAGACAAATGACCCAATTAAAAAATGGGTGAATGACTTGAATTAACATTTCTCCAAAGAAGATGTACAAATGGCAAAAAAATACATGAGGAAATGCTCAACATCACTCATGATTAGGGAAATGCAAACCAAAACTACAAAGAGATATCATTTCACACCTATCAGAATGGCCACTATTAAAAAGACAGAAAAATACAAGAGTTGGAGAGGATGTGGAGAGATAGGAACACTTCTGCACTGTTGGTGGGAAGGCAGAATGGTACAACCACTATGGAGGACAGTTTGGCAGGTCCTAAAGAAGTTGAATATAAACTTGCCACGTGACCCTGCAATACCACTACTGGGTATATACCCAGAAGAACTGAGAGCAGTGACACGAACAGACATCTGCACACCGATGTTCATAGCCAATTATTCACCATTGCCAAAAGTTGGAAACAACTCATGTGTCCATCAACAGATGAATGGATAAACAAACTGCGGTTTATTCACACCATGGAACATTATGCAGCTATAAGAAGAAATGAAGTCATAAAGCATATGGCAACATGGATTATCCTGGAGGACATTATGTTGAGTGACACAAGCCAGACACAAAAGGACAAACACTGTATGAATGCGTTACTATGAATCGAATATATTGTGTAATATTGTTTGATAAAAAATTATATATGTATCCATTATATTTAATTGAGAAATGTATATATTTATTCATCTGTGTTTACTTTTTGGTTTTAATTTTTTATATTGTCAATTATTAAATGTACAAAATAAAGTTAAAAAAATATCATGATATTAATTCCCCCTAGCCACAGACTATATTATATGTTCAAAACTATTTTTCAAGCCCTGCCTTCAACATGTCTGGAAAGTGGTGTGTATTTGGTGTGTCTGTTTTAAAGGCTCTTGTATTTTAAATTTTTCCACATAGTCCTGAGTTGGCTAGTAGATTTTTTTCTTTTCAATCTAATTTTAAGAATTACAGTGCAGTTTCTTTTCTCCAGGGTTACTTTCTTCTCTTTCTTTTCTATTTTTAGCACTGACTTTTCTCCTGAGGCTATCTTTTCCAAAGATCCCATCCTCCATGCCCCACGTTCTAAGTAATTAGTCTGCAGCACTAAAATTTCATGTATCTGATTGTCTGGTGACTTTTGATAATGTTGGCACTCCATTGAGATGACTATGGTTTCTCATTCTATTTTCATTTCTTACTCTGCCCTTGGATTCCATTTCTCTGAGTGTCTCTGGTTGGAAATATAAATGGTTTTCCTAGTGATATTGTTATGTGTGGCAATTTGTGCCAATGGAATATGGGTAATTCCTAAAGTGGAAGTTTTTTCTCAGAAAGAATGAATGCCATAAAGAAAATTGCATGATAAAAAATATATATTTCATTCCTAGAAGTTATTATGCCCGAATGTTACTCCTGGAATAAAATAATTTGAATTTTGTTTATATTAATTTCCATTTTATCAGACTAATTATTTTCCTTTATAAGTGTTTGTGCCATACTATCACTTTCATATCATTGATTATATAAAATCTAACCAAATTTCCCTCCCTTTAAAAATTTACATTTTCTGGCAAACCTATCCATTTCAGCATATAACTTCATATTAATGACATTTGAAACACATTTAAGAAGGCCATTCATTGCTCCCTTTCTCCTCATGATGTGTTATGTCATCATATATTAATAAAATGGATAGGTAACCAAATATTTTTTTCAAGGAATCTCAGAAAAGCATATCTACATAACAGTATCTACAAAGTGTTTGAGAGGTGAATAATTATTCTTAGTTCATGCCAATTTTCTTTTTTTATTACAATTATCATAGAAATATTGAAAGGGTTTTATAATGATTGAAGAGAGCAATGCACCCCTCTGAGAATATACCAATCACCAGAGAGTGTACACATTGGATAAATAGGATATTGGCAATATTTATCATTGAAATTCGGTTTGTTTTAAAAATATTGTTGATGTCAGAAAAAGCACACAAAACTGCAGCATCATTCATACATATTAGTGATGTTGAAAGACGGTTTGGCCAAGTTTTAAAAAATGAATCAAAATTCAATTTCATCCTTGAAATGTGTGCATAGGTGCACTGTAAGTAGTTATGCCCCTGTATTTTGTAACATCAATTGTTTTGCTCTTAACTACAAGTTTGTGTATCTTCATGTATGAATGATATCCGTTGCTAAAAAATTGATTAAAGATAAGAGGGTGGTGTGACTCAAACAGGAAATTTTGGAATTACTTATTTCTCTAAAGTTGCTCTTGTTTGTTTTTCTACAGTGTTGGATTCTATAATCACGTGTGCATAAAATGGAGGGCTATACATTCTGCTTGATGGACTAGGTCCTTATATTTATGAACCATTCCTCTCCCCATGATATCTTGTGAAGCGTTGACTCCCTCTTTTTCAACTAATGGTCCTTACCAATTCCTATTGTCTCCTTTGTGGGAAGAGATTTTCACAAGCTATAGGAGAAATATTGAGTTTTGTGGCTGTTTATTCTGAGTTCCCAGATTTTGTTTGTGTATCTGTGGAAGCTGCTTTCTTTGTAAGAATGAATTTTATTTTATTTCAATTCTTTCTAAAAATTTGCAATATGGAATAAGAATACATACACACACACACACACACACACACACACACACACATATATATATATATATATGGATACAAGCTTCACAATCCTAGTGCACTGGAGAATGACCCAAAAATATCTAGAACACCCAGAATGGTTTTCTTGAAACAAAACCTAGAGCCTCATAACCATTCAGTTAACAATCTTGAAGGCATGTAAAAAGATTTCCTCTGAATTATCTATTTAATTTTGTGATTATTAAAGAATAAAGGAATCACTGAGAAGAATTTGGTTTCCTCCAATTAATTTTCTCCATGTTAGAGTAGTTTAACCTTATTTCATCAACAATTAGGAAGAAAATCAGTTCCAAATATTTTTTTGAAAATGGCATTACACACAAGCTCATATCACTGAAACCTCATAAATTTAAATAATTTACTATTTAAAAGGGCTAAAATATTTTATTTCCAATTAGTATTGACAAGGTGTGTGAAAAAGTTCTTTCTCTCTAGGTAAAGTTTTATTAGTAGAGGATAATAGATATTTAACCATACTTTCAAAATTTTATTTTGCTGAGTACTGTAAAATTAATTTTCTTTTTAAAATATACCAAATTTGCATCTGAGAGAGTATCCTCTTAATCTGAGTTATATCAAGTTTTCGCCTCCAAAATGCCCCATTCTTGTTTCTCTAAAAACGCATTTATTAGCATTATCTGTAAACTAACAAAACATTTATGCACTCGATCATCATAGCCATAAGTGTGTCTTCAAGCATCACATGACACCATGTTGGAATATTTCTTACATCATGATAAAGTATCATGACACATTTCCCCCTAGCCACAGACCATACCATAGGTTCCAAACTATTTTCCAAGCCCTGCCTTCAACTTGTCTGGAAAGTTGTGTGTATGTGCTGTGTCTGTTTTAAGTACTTTTGTATTTTAATTTTTCCATAAAGTCATGAGTTGGCTAATGATTTTTTATTCCTTTTAATTCTAATTTTGAAAATTAGGGTTCAATATATTTTAGCCAGGATTTCATTCCTCTTTCTTTTCTATTTTTAGCAGAGACTAAACTCCTGCTGCTGCCTTTCCAAAGATCCCATCCTCCATGTCCCCAAGTTCCAAATAATTACTTTGCTGCAATAAAACGCATGTATCTGGTGTCTGGTGACTTTTGATAATGTTGGCCCTCCATTGAATTGACAATAGTTTTTCATTCTATTCTCATCTCTTCCTCTGCCCTTGGATTCCATTGCTCTGAGTATCTCTCATTGGAAATACAATAGTATTCCTAGTGATCTTCGTATGTGTGGTAATTTGTGCCAATGGGATATGTGGAATTTCAAAGGAGGAATTTTTCACCCAGAAAGAATTAATACATTAGTGGAAATTGCATGGTAAAGAACAAATTTTTTCCTGATGTAAGAGATCATTATTTCTGAATGTTCTACCTATAATATATTTTAGAAGTTTGTTTTAATTTATTTCCATTATATCAGACTTATTATTTTCCTTTATAAGTGTTTGTACCATACTAACTCTTTCTTATCACTGACAATATTAAATCTAATCAAATTTCACTCCTTTTAAAAATTTACATGTTCAGTCAACATATACACATTTCAGTATATAATTTTGTATTAAAGACGTTTGCAACACGTGTAAAAAGTCCATTTATTGCTACCTTTCTCCACAGGTTGGAGTATGTGGTCATATATTAATGGAATGGATGGATAACCAAAAATTTTTCAAGGACACCCAGAAAAACACCTATATATGGCAGTGTCAACAAAGGGTTTGAGAGGTGAATAATTTCTTCTTTGTTCATCTGCATTTTCTTTCTTTATTATAATTATTATAGAAATATTGAACACATTTAATATTGAAGAGAGGAAAACACACTTCTGTGAATATACCAATCACCACTTATGGAATATAAACATTGGGTAAATTGGATTTTGGTTTAACATTTATCATTGAAACAGATTTGTTTCAAAAAATATTCATGATGTGAGAAAATGTAAACAAAATATAGGGCATCATTCATATTTATTAAGCACATTTGAAAGGTGGTCTGTCTGAGTTTTTAAAAATGACTCACAATTCAAGCTTATCCTTGAGATGTGAGCATAGGTTCCCTGTAAGGTGTTATGACCCTTTATATTGTTAGGTTGTGTGTTTTCCTCTTCACTACAAGTTTGTGTTTGTTCATGTATGAATAATATCCATCGCTAAAAAATCAATGAAGGGAAACAGTGGTGTGAGGCAAACAGGAAATTTTGGAATTACCTATTTCTCTAAAGTGGTCCTTTTCTGTTTTTCTTCCTTGTTGCATTCTATAATCATGTATGCATAGAATGTAGGGCTGTACATTCTGCTTGATCGACTAGATCCTTATTTTTATGAACAATTCCCCTCCCCCATGATATCTTGTGAATTGTTGACTCCCTCTTTGTCAACTAATGGTCCTTACCAATCCCTTTTCTCTCCTGCGTGGGAAGAGACTTTCACAAGCCATAGGAGAAATTTTGAGTTTGGGAGCTGTTTATTCTGAGTTCCAGCGTTTTTCTGTGTGTCTATCTGTGGATTCTCATTTCTATGTAAGAATGAATTTGATTTTATTTCAATTCTTTTTAAACAAGTACAATATGGCATAAGAACACTTTTATGTATATATCGATACATGCATCACAATCCTAGGGCACTAGAGAATGACACAAAGATATCCAGAAAATCAGGAATGATTTTCTTGAAACAAAAACTGGAGCTTCCTAACCATTCAGTAAACAATCGTGAAGTCATATAAAATGATTTCCATTGAATTATTGATTTAAATTTGTGATTATTAAAAATGGAGAAATCACTGAGGAGCATTTGGTTTCCTCCTATTATTTTTCAACAATTTGTGTAGTTTAATTTTATTTCATTAATTATTAGGAAAAAAATCATTTCCAAAAATTTATGTGAAAAAGGCATTCCAAACAAACTCATATGACTGAAGCCTCTTAATTTAAAAAAAAATTTACTAGTTAAAAGGACTAAAAGTTTCATATTCAATTAGCATTTACAGTGTGTGGAAAAATTATTTCTTTGTAAGTAAATATTTATTAGTAGACGATAATAGATATTTAACCATTCTTTTAAAATTGTATTTTACTGAGTACAGTGAAATTAATTTTTAAAAAATAGAACAAATTTGCACATGAGAGAATTACATCCTAATCTGAGTTATATCTAGTTTTCACCTACAAACTGCCCCATTCTTCTTTTTTAAAAACATATTTGTAACACAATCTGTAAGCTAACAACATTCATGCACCCAATCTGCATACTCATTGCACTTTCCTCCAGCATCTCAGGACACTGTGGTGGAATATTTCTTACATCATGATAAAATATCATGACAATATTTCCCCCTAACCACAGACCTACCATATATTCCAAAGTATTTTTCTAACCTTGCCTTCAACATATCTGGAATGTTGTATGTATGTGGTGTGTCTGTTTTAAAGCCTCTTGTGTTTTATATTTTTTCTCATAGTCTTGAGTTGGCTAGTGGAATTTTTTTTCATTTTAATTTTGAGAAATAGTGTGCAGTTTCTTTCCTCCAGGATTTCTTTCTTCTCTTTCTTTTTCTATTTTTTTAGCATGCCTTGCTCCTGAGGTTGTCTTTTCCAAAGATTCCATCCTCCATGCTCCCGATTTCCAAATAATTAGTCTGCAGCACTAAAATTTGATGTATCTGGTGTCTGGTGACTTTTGATAATGTTGGCCATCCATTGAGATGTTAATAGTTTCTCATTCTATTCTCATTTCTTGCTCTAACCTTGGATCTCATTGCTCTGAGTGTCTCTGGTTGGAAATACCATCGTTTTCTTAGTGATCTTGTTATGTGTGGGAATTTGTGACAATGGGATATGGGCAATTCCCAAAGAGGAATTTTTTTCTCACAAAGAATGAATGCATTAATGGAAATCACATAATTAAAAAAAATTATTTAATGCCTAGAAGTTAGTATGCCTGAATGTTACTTCTGGAATAAAATAATTAGAATTTTGTTTACATTACTTTCCATTATATCAGACTAATTATTTTACTTTATATGTGTTTGTGCCATACTATCTCTTTCATATCACTGATTATATTAAATCTAACCAAATTTCACTCCATTTAAAAACTTGCATTTTCTGTGAAACATAACCTTTTCAGTGTATAATTTTATATTAAAGACATTTGCAACACTTTTAAGAAAGCCATTCATTGCTCCCTTTCACCTCATGATGTGGTATGGGATCATTTATGAATAGAATGGACTGATAACCAAAATTTTTTTTTCAAGACTTCCCAGAAAAACATCTCTACATGGCAGTATCAACAAAGGATTTGAGAGTTGAATAATTTTTTTCTTTGTTTATCTGGATTTTCATTATTTATTATAATAAATATAGAAATATTGAAGGGGTTTAATAATGATTGTAGAGAGCAATGCACGTCTCTGTGAATATACCAATCATGAGGGAAAATACACATTGGATAAATAGGATATTGGTTTAAAATTTATCATTGAAACATATTTGGTTTTTTTTTTAAATGCTAATTTCTGGAAAAGCACACCAAAATGCAGCATTGTTCATACTTATTAGTCGTGTATGAAAGATGGTCTAGTCAAGTTTTAAAAAATGATTCACGATTAAATTTCCTCCTTGAGATGTGTGCATAGGTGCACTGAAAGGAGTTATTCCCCTTTATTTTTTACAGTCATGTGTTTTGCTCTTCACTACAAGTTTTTGTATGTTCATGTATGAATGATATCTGTCACTGAAAATTGAGGAAAGGAAGAGTGTGGTGTGAATCAAACAGAAAATTTTCTAATTACTTATTTCTCGAAAGTGGACCTTTGTTTTTCTTCACTGTTGAATTTTATAATTACATGAACATAGAATGGATGGCAGTGCATTCTCCTTTATGTTCTAGGTCCTTATTTTTATGAACCATTCCTTCCCACAGTGATATCTTGTGAATAGTTTACTCCCTTTTGTCAACTAATGGACCTAACCAGTGACTTTTCTTTCCTGTGTGGGAAGAGAATTTTACAAGCCATAGGAGAAATTTTCAGTTTGGGAGCTGTTACTTCTGAATTCCAGCATTTTGTTTGTGATTCGGTGGATTCTGCTTTCTTTGTAAAAATGAGTTTGGTTTTATATCCAATTATTTCTAAAAAATAACAATATGGCATAAGAACACTTACATATATGTAGATACTGACATCACAATCCCACTGCACTGTAGAATGACACAAAGATATACAGAATATCATGAAAGGCTTTCTTGAAACAAAACCTGGAGACTCATAACAATTCAGTAAACAAACATGAACTCATGGAAAATGATTTCCTCCACATTGTCAATTTAAATTTGTGATTATTAAAAAATGGAGGAATCACTGGGAAGCATTTGGTTTCCTCAGATTATTTTTCTGCAATTTGTGTAGTTTAATATTATTTCATGAATTATTAGGAAGAAAATTGTTTCCAAATATTTATGTGAAAAAGGCATTCCACAAACCTCATATCACTTGAAGCCTCTTTATTTCAAAGAATTTACTATTTAAAAGGGCTAAGATGTTTAATTTTCAAATATCAGTGACAGGTTGTGGAAAAATTCTTTCTCTCTAAGTAAAGATTTATTAGTAGACGATAATAGATATTTAAGCATTCTTTCAACATTGTATTTTGCTGAGTACTGTAAAATTAATTGTTTTTTCAGTACAACAAATTTGCATATGAGACAGTATCATCCTAATGTGAGTTATATCTAGTTTTCACCTCCAAACTGCCACGTTCTAGTTTCTGTAAAAAACATAATTTTTAACAGAATCTGTAATCTAACATGACATTTATGCACACAATCTGCATACTCAAACCACTACCCTCCAGGCTCCCAAAACACGGTGATGGAATATATCTCACATCATGATAAATTATCACGACATTATGCCCCCTAGCCATAGAATATACCATATGTTCAAAACTATTTTCCAAGCCCTGCCTCCAACATGTCTGGAAAGTTGTGTGTAGGTGGAGTGTCTCTTTTAAAGACTCTTGTGTTTTAAATTTTCCACATATTCCTGAGATGGTTAGTGGATTTTTTCCTTTTAAGTCTAATTTTGAGAATTATAGTGCAATTTTCCTTCTCCAGGATTCCTTTCTTTTTCTTTTCTATTTTTAGCAGTGCATTTTCTATTGAGGTTTTTTCAAATGACTTCATCCTCCATGCCCCGAGATCCAAATAATTTGTCTGCAGCACTAAAATGGAGGTATCTTGTGACTCCGACTGGTGAGTTTTGATAATGTTGGTCCTTCTTTGAGATGATAATAGTTTCTTATGATACTCCCAATTCTTGCTTTGCCTTGGATTCCATTGCTCTGAGTGTCTCTGGTTGGAAATAAAATGGATTGCCTAGTGATCTTGTTAGGTGTGGGAATGTTTGCCAATGGGATATGGGCAATTCCCAAAGAGGAATTTTGTTCTCAGAAAGAATGAATGCCTAAATGGTACCTGCATGATTAAAAAACCTATTTCATGCCTAGAAATATGCCCAAATGTTACTCTTGTAAGAAAATAATGAGAATTTTGTTTATATTAATTTCCATTATATTAGACTAATTATATTCTTTTATAAGTATTTGTGCTGTACTCTCTTTCATATCATTTATTATATTAAATCTAACCAAATTTCACTCCCTTTAAAAACTTACATATTTGTCAAACATATCCATTTCAGTGTATAATTTCATATTAAAGACCTTTTCAACACTTTTAAGAAGGCCATTCATCACTTCCTTTGTCCACATGATGTGATATGTGATCATATATCAACAGAATAGATATATATCCAAAATATTTTTTAAAGGGCTCCCAGGAAAACATCTCTACATGGCAGTGTCAACAAAGGGTTTGAGAAGTTTATAATATTTTCTTTGTTCATCTGGATTTTCTTTCTTTATTATAATTATTATATGAATATTAAAAGGGTTTAAAAATGATTGAAGAGAGAAATGCATGACTCTGTGAATATACCAATCACCAGGGAGTGTACATATTGGATTAATAGGATACTTGTTTAATATTTATGAGTGAAACAAATTTGTTTTAAAAAATATTGTTTTTGTGTGGAAAAGCACACAAAAGTGAGGCATCATTCATTCTTATTATTTGTGTATGAAAGACGGTCTGGCCAAGTTTCTAAAAATGATTCACAATTCAAATTCCTCCTTGAGATGTGTGCCTAGGTGCTCAGTAAGTAGTTAGGCCCCTTTATTTTGTAAGGTCATGTGTTTTGGTCTTCAATACAATTTTTTGTATGTTCATGTATGAATGATATCCGTCGCTAAAAAATTGTTGAAGGGAAAGAGGGTGGTGTGAGTAAAATAGGAAATTATGTAGTTACCTATTTCTCTAAAGTTGTCCTTTTTTTTTTGTTTTTCTTCATTGTTGAATTCTATAATCACGTGTGCATAGAATGGATGGCAGTTCCTTCTCCTTGATGGACTAGGTCCTTATTTTTATGAACCATTCCTCTCGCTGTTGATATCTTGTGAAGAGTTTACACACTCTGTCAACTAATGGACCTTACCAGTGACTATTCTCTGCTGTATCGGAAGAGACTTTGACAAGCCAGAGGAGAAATTTTGAGTTTGGGACTTGTTTATTCTGAGTTCCAGCATTTTGTTTTTGATTCTGTGGATTTTGCTTCTTTGTAAGAATTAGGGTGGTTTCATTTCCAATTCTTTCTAAATAATTAAAATATCTTACATATGTATGGATAATGACATTACAATCCGAGTGTACTGGAGAATGACACAAAAATATCCCAAAATTTACGAATTGTTTTCTAGAAAGAAACACAGGAGTCTCCTAACCATTCAGTAAACAATCATGAAGTCGTGTAAAATGATTTCCACTGAATTATTGATTTAATTTAGTGATTTTTAAAAATTGGAGAAATCACTGTGAAACATTTGGGTTCCACCGTTTATTTTTCTCTAAGTTATAGTAGTTTAATATTATTTCATTAAATATTAGTAAGAAAATCGGTTCCAAAAATTTACATGAAAATGACATTCCACACAAACTCATATCACTGAAGTCTCTTAATATTAAAGAATTTACTCTTTAAAAGGACTAAAATGTTTCATTTTCAATTAACATTGACAGTGTGTGGAAAAAATCTTTCTCTCTAAGTAAAGATTTATTAGTAGATGATAATTGATATTTAACCATTATTTTAAAATTGTATTTTACCGAGTAGTGTAAAATTTATCCTTTTAAATACATCAAATTTGCATATGTGACAGTATCATCCTAAAGTGAGTTATATCTACTTTTCACCTCCAAACAGCCACATTCTTGTTTCTGTAAAAACGTATTTTTTTAATCAGAATTTGTAAACTAACATAAGATTTATGCACTCAATCTGCATACTCATAGCACTTTCCTCAGGCATGACATGACACCTTGATGTAATATTTCTTACATCATGTTAACACATTATGATATTATATCCACCTATCCACAGAACATAACATATCTCCAAAATTATTTTAAAGCCCTGCCTTCAACATGTCTGGAAAGTAGTGTTTATTTGGTGTGTCTGTTTGAAAAACTCTTGTGTTTTAAATTTTTCCACATAGTCCTGAGTTGGCTAGTGGATTTTTTTTCCTTTTCATTGTAATTTTGGGAATTGAAGTGCTGTTTCTTTTCTCCAGGATTCATTTCTTCTCTTTCTTTTCTATTTTTAGCAATGACTTTTCTCCTGAAGCTGTGTTTTCCGCACATCCCATCCTTCAAGCCCCTGAGTTCAAAATAATTAGCCTCAGCACTAAAATTAGATGTATCTGGTGTCTGATGACTTTTGATAATATTGGTCCTCCATTGAGATGACAATAGCTTGTCATTATTTTCTCATTACTTACTCTGCCCTTGGATTCCATTTCTCTTAATGTCTCTAGTTGGAAATATGATGGTTTTCCTATTGATGTTGTTATGTGTGGGTACTTGTGTCAATAGGATATGGGCAATTCCCAAAGAGGAGATTTTATCTGAGAAAGAATGAATGCCTTAATGGAAATTGTATGATAATTTTTTTTTTCTTGCCTAGAAGTTATTATGCCTAAATGTTACTCCTGGAAGAAAATATTGGAATTTTGCTTATATTAAATTCTATTATATCAAACTACTTATTTTCCTTTCTATGTGTTTGTGCCATACTATCTATTTCATATCATTGATTTTATTAAATCTAACCCAATTTCAATCCCTTTAAACATTTACATATTCTATCAAACATATCCATTTCAGTGTATAATTTTACATTAAAGACAATTCCAACACGTTTAAGAAGGCCATACATTGCTCAATTTCTCCACATGATGTGGTATGTGATCATATAAAAATGGAATGAATAGATAACCAAAAATTTCTTCAAGGACTTCCAGAAAATCATCTCTATATGGCAGTGTCAACAAAGGGTTAGAGAGATGAATAATTTCTTCTTTGTTCATCTGCATTTTCTTTTTTTATTAAAGTTATTTTAAAATTTTTGAAACGGTTTAATAATGATTGAAGAGAGCAATGCATGCCCCTGTGGGTCTATCAATCACCAGGGAATGTATACTTTGGATAAATAGGATATTTGTTTAATATTAATCAATGAAACAGATTTGTTTTAAAAAAATTGTTGATGTCAGAAAAAGCACAAAAAAAGTATGGCATCATTCATACTTATTAGTCATGTTTGAAAGACATGAAAAATGTTTCTCAATTCAGTATCCATCTTGAGATGTGTGCATAGGTGCACTGTAAGGAGTTATGACCCTTTATTTTGTAAAGGCATATGTATTGCTCTACACTACAAGGTTTTGTGTTTTCATGTATGAATGATATTCATCGTTAAAAAATTGATGTATGGAGAGGGTGGTGTGAGTCAAACAGGAAATTTTGTGATCACCATATTCTCTAAAGTAGTCCTTTTTTTATTTTCTTCATTGTTGAATTCTATAACCACGTGAGCATAGAATGAATGACAGTATTTTCTCCTTGGTGGACTAGGTCCTTATTTTATGAATCATTCCTCTCCTACATGATATCTTGTGAATAGTTGACTCCCTCTTTGTCAACTAATGGACCTTACCTGTGACTTTTCTCTCCTGTGTAGGAAGAGACTCACAAGCCATAGGAGAAATTTTGAGTTTGGGAGCAGTTTATTCTGAGTTCAGTGTTTTGATGGTGTATCTGTGGATTCTGCTTTCTTTGTAAGAATGAGTTAATTTTATTTCCAGTTCTTTCTAAAAAATTACAATATGGCATAAGAACACACATATATATATGGATACTTACATCACAATCACTCTGCACTGGAGAATGATGCAAATATATCCAGAAAATCAGAAAAGGCTTTCTTGATACAAAACCTGGAGCCTCCTAAACATTCAGTAAGTAATCATGAAGTCATGTAAAATGATTTACTCTGAATTATCAATTTTAATTAGTGATTATTAAAAAATGGAGAATTCACTGAGAAGCATTTGGTTTCCTCTGATTATTTTTCTCCAAGAATGAGTAGTTTAACATTATTTCATCTAAAATTAGGAAGAAAATTGTTCCAAAAATTTATTTGAATAAAGCATTCCACACAAATTCATATCACTGAAGCCTAATAATTTTAAAGAATTTACTATTTAAAGGGCTATATTGTTTCATTTCCAATTAGCATTGACACAGTGTGTGCAAAAATTCTTTCTCTCTATGTAAAGGTTTATTAGTATATGAGAATAAATATTTAATGATTCTTTTAAAATTTTATTTTACCAAAAATTTTAATTTTTTTTCTTTTTTAAATACACTCAATTTTGATGAGTGACTATCATCCTAATCTGAGTTTTATATAGTTTTCACCTCCAAACTGCCCCATTATTATTTCTGTAAATATATTTTTAACAGAATCTGTAAAGTAACAAAACATTTATGCCCTCAATCATCATACCCATAAAACTTTCTTTGAGCATCATATGACAAATTGGTCGAACATTTCTTACATCATGATTAAATATCATGACATTATTCCCCCATAGCTACAGATCATACTACATGTTCAAAACTATTTTCCAAGCCCTTCTGTCAACATGTCTGGAAGGTTGTGTGTATGTGTTGTGTTTGTTTTAAAGACTCTTGTGTTTTAATTTCTCCAATGCCCCTGAATTGGCTAATGGATATTTTTCCTTTTAATTCTAATTTTGAGAATTTGGGTGCAATTTATTTTCTCAAGGATTCCATTTTTCTCTTTCTTTTCTATTTTTAGCAGTCCCTACACTCCTGCTCCTGACTTTTCCAAATATACCATCATCCATGACCCCGAACTCCAAATATTTACTCTGCAGCACTAAAATGGATGTATCTGGTGTCTCATGAGTTTCGATAATGTTGGCCCTCCATTGAGATGACAATAGTGTCTCATTCTATTCTCATTTCTTCCTCTGCCCTTGGAATCCATTGCTCTGCATATCTCTCATTGGAAATACGATGGTTTTCCTATTGATCTTGTTTTGTGTGGGAATTTTTGCCAATGGGATATGGGTAAATCTCAAAGAGGAATTTTTTACTTAAAAAGAATGAAAGCCTTATTGGAAATTGCATGGTAAAAAAAATTATTTCATGCCTTGAGAGATTAATATATCTGAATGTTCTACCTGTAATATAATAATTAGAATTTTGTTTTAATTTATTTCCATTTTATCAGTTGTATTATTTTCCTTTATAAATGTTTGTGCCATACTATACCTTTCTTAGCATTGACTATATTAAATCTAACCAAATTTCACTCCTTTTTAAAATTTACATTTTCCTTCAAACTTTATCCATTTCAAAATATAATTTTATATTAAAGACGTTTGCAACACCTTTAAAAAGACCATTATTGCTACCTTTCTACACGTGATGTGTTATGTGAACATATATCATTGGAATGGATAGATACCCCAAAATTTTTTTTCAAAGATAGCCAGAAATCACCTATATATGTCAGTGTCAACAAAGCAATTGAGAGGTGAATAATTTCTTCTTTGATCATCTGGATTTTCTTTCCTTATTATAATATTATAGAAATATTGAATGGGTTTTATAATGATTGAAGAGAAGAATGCACACCTCTATGAATATACTAACTACCATGGAATGTACACTATAGGAAAATAGGATATTGGTTTAATATTTATCATTGAAATAGACTTGCATTTAAAAATATGATTTATGTCAGAAAAAGCACAGAAAAGTGCGGCATCATTCATACTTCTTAGTCATGTTTGAAAGACGGTCTGGCCAACTTTTAAAAAATGATTCTCAATTCAATATCCTCCTTGAGATGCATGCATAGATGCACTGTAAGGAGTTATGGACCTTTATTTTGTAAAGCCACGTGTTTTGCTCTACACTACAAGTTTTTGTATGTTGATGTATGAATGATATCCATCTCTAAAAAATTGATGAAGTCAGAGGGTGATGTGAGTCACACAGGAAATTTTGCAATTACTGAATTCTTTAAAGCCATCCTTTTAAACTTTTCTTCATTGTTGAATTCTATAACCACATGAGCATAGAACGGATGGCAGTACATTCTCCTTGATGGACTAGGTCCTTTTATTTTGAACCATTCCTCTCCCACATGATATCTTGTGAATAGTTGACTCCCTCTTTGTCAACTAATGGACCTTACCTGTGACTTTTCTCTCCTGTGTGGGAAGAGATTTCACAAGCCATAAGAGAAATTTTGAGTTTGGGAGCTGATTATTCTGAGTTCTAGCATTTTCTTTGTGTATCTGTGGATTCTGCTTTCTTTGTAAGAATGAGTTTGATTTTATTTTCAATTCTTTCTAAAAGATTACAATATGGTTTTAGAACACTTACATATATATGGATACTTACATCACAATCCCACTGTACTGGAGAATGACAAAAATATATACAGAAAATCAGGAAAGCATTTCTTGAAACAAATTCTGGTGCCTCATAAACATTCAGTAAGCAATCATGAAGTCGTGTAAAATGATTTCCTCTGAATTATCAATTTAAATTTGTGATTATTAAAAATTGGAAGAATCACTGAGAAGAATTTGGTGTCCTACGAATATTTTTCTCCAAGATTCAGTTGTTTAACATTATTTCATCTACAATTAGGAAGAAAATTGGTTCCAAAAATTTATTTAAAAAAGGCATTCCACACAAATTCATATCTCTGAAGCCTCTTAATTTTAAAGAATTTACTATTTAAAAGGGCTAAAATGATTCATTTCCAATTAACATTGACACGGTGTGTGCAAAAATTTTTTCTCTCTATGTAAATGTTTATTAGTATATGACAATATATATTTAACCATTCTTTTAAATTTTTATTTTACTGAGGACTTTAATTTTTTTCTTTTTTAATTACACACAATTTTTATATGAGACTATCATCCTCATCTGAGATATATCTTATTTTCAGCTCCAACCTGTCCCTTTCTTGTTTCTGTAAATACACATTTTTAACAGAATCTGTAAAGTATCAAAGCATTTATGTACTCGATCATCATACCCATAAAACTTTCTTTGACATCACATGAAAATGTGGTGGAACATTTCCTACATCATGATAAAATATCATGACATTATTCTCCCCTAGCCACAGACCATACTATATGTTCAAAATTATTTTCCAAGCCCTTCCATCAACATGTCTGGAAAGTTTTGTGTATCTGTTGTGTTTGTTTTAAAGACTCTTGTTTTTTAATTTCTCCACATACTCCTGAATTGGTTAATGGATTTTTTTTCCTATTAATTCTAATTGTGAGAATTTGGGTGCGATTTCTTTTCCCAAGGATTCCATTTTTCTTTCTTTTCTATTTTTTGCAGTCCCTACACTCCTGCTGTTGAATTTTCCAAAGATGCCATCCTCCATAACTCCGAGTTACAAATATTTACTCTGCAGTACTAAAATGGATGTATCTGGTATCTCATGGCTTTCAATAATTTTGGCCCTCCATTGAGATGACAATAGCTTCTCATTGTATTCTCAATTCTTCCTCTGCCCTTGGAATCCATTGCTCTGAGTATCTCTCATTGGAAATATGATGGTTTAACTAGAGATCTTGTTATGTGTGAGAATTTGTGCCAATGTGATATGGGCTATTCTTAAAGAATAATTTTTTACTTAGAAAGAATGAAAGCCTTAATGGAAATTGCATGGTAAAAAAAATTATTTCATGCCTTGAGAGATTAATATGACTGAATGTTCTACCATTATTATAATAATTAGAATTTTATTTTAATTTACTTCCATTATATCAGATGAATTGTTTTCCATTATAAGGGTTTTTCCCATACTATCTCTTTCTTATCATTGACTATATTAAATCTAACCAAATTTCACTCCTTTTTAAAATTCACATTTTCCTACAAACCTATATCAATTTCAATATATAATTTTATATTAAAGACGTTTGTAACTCGTTTAAAGAGGCCATTATTGGTACCTTTCTACACATGAAGTGATATGTGATCATATATAATTGGAATGGATAGATCACCTAAAAATTTTTTCAAGGACACTCAGAAACACACCTATATATGGCAGTGTCAACAAAGCATTTGATAAGTGAATAGTTTCTTCTTTGAACATCTGGATTTTCTTTCCTTACTATAATATTACAGAAATATTGAATGGGTTTAATATTGAAGAAAGCAATGCATGCCTATGTAAATATAACAATCAACAGGGAATGTACACATTGGATAAATAGGATTTTGGCTTAATATTTAGCATTGAAACAGATTTGTTTTAAAAAATATTGTTAATGTAAGAAAAAGCACACAAATGTGCAGCATCATTCATACTTATTAGTCGTGTTTGAAAGATGGTCTTGCCAAATTTTATTAAATGATTCACATTTCAGTTTTCTCCTTGAGATGTGTGCATAGATGCACTGTAAGGAGTTATTCCCATTTATTTTGTAAGGTCATGTGTTTTGCTCTTTAGTACAAGTGTTTGTATTGTCATGTATGAATGAGATCCATCACTAAAAATTGATGAAGGGAAAAAGGGTGGTTTGAGTCAAAAAGAAAATTTTGGAATTACCTATTTCTCTAAAGTGGCTCTTTTTTGTTTTTCTTCATTGTTGCATTCTATAATCACACATGCATAGAATGGATAGCAGTTCATTCTCCTTGATCGACTAGGTCCTTATTTTTATGCACAATTCCTCTCCCCTAAAATATATGGTGAATAGTTGACTCCCTCTTTGTCAACTAAAGCACCTTAACAGTGACTCTTCTCTCCTGTGTGGGAAGAGGATTTCACAAGGCATAGGAGAAATTTTTTGAGTTTGGAAACTGTTTATGCTGAGATCCAGCGTTTTGTTTGTGTAGGTGTGGATTCTGCTGTCTTTATAAGAATGAATTTGATTTTATTTCCAATTCTTTATAAAAACTTACAATATGGCATAAGAACACTTATTTATATATGGATACCTACATAACAATCCCACCGTACTGGAGAATGACACAAAGATGTTCGGAAAATCAAGAAAGGCTTTTTGAAACAAAAACTGGAGCCTCCTGACCATTCAGTAAACAATCATGAATGAATGTAAAATGATTTACTCTGAATTATCGATTTGAATTTGTGATTTTTAAAAAATGGAGTAGTCACTGAGAAGAATTTGGTTTCCTGTGATTATTTTTATCCAATTTAGAGTAGTTTAACATTATGTCATCAAAAATTAGGTAAAAAATCGGTTCCAAAAATTTATTTGAAAATGGCATTCCACAAACTCATATTACTGAAGCCTATTCATTTTAAATAATTTACTATTTAAAAGGGCTAAAAGGTTTCTTTTCCAATTAGCATTGACATGGTGGGTGGAAAAATTCTTTCTCTTTAAGTGAAGGTTTATTAGTAGATGATAATAGATATTTAACCATTCTTTTAATCTTGTATTTTACCAAGAACTTTAAATTCTTTTCTTTTTTAAATACAAATTTGGATATGAGAGACTATCATCCAAATGTGAGTTATATCTAGTTTTCACCTCCAAACGGACCCATTCTTGTTTTTGTAAATACACATTTTTAACAGAATCTGTAACTAAAAAAACATTTATGCATTTGAACTTCATACTCATAAAACTTTCTTCGAGTATAACATGACACCGTGGTGGAATATTTCTTACATCATGATAAAATATCATGACATTATTGCCCCCTAGCCACAGACCATACCATATGTTCAAAACTATTTTCCTAGCCCTGCATTCATCATGTCTGGAAAGTTGTGTGTATGTGGTGTGTCTGTTTTAAAAACTGTTGTGTTTTAAATTTTTCCACATTTTCCTGAGTTGGCTAGCAGATTTTTCCATTTTCCTTCTAATTTTTGAGAATTAGCGAGCAGTTTCAATACCCCAGGATTACTTTCTTCTCTTTCTTTATTATTTCTAACAGTGCCTTTGCTCCTGAGTCTGTCTTTTCCAAAGATCCCATCGTTCATGACACCGAGTTCCAAATTATTAGTCTACAGCACAAAAATTTGATGTGTCTGTTGTCTGGTGATTTTTGATAATGTTGGCCCTCCATTGAGATGGCAAGAGTTCCTCATTTTATTCCATTTCTTGCTCTGGCCTTTGAATCCATGGCTCTGAAAGTCTCTGGTTGGAAATACGAAGATTTTCCTAGTGATCTTTTTATGTGTGGGAATTTGTGCCAATGGGATATGGGCAATTCCCAAAGGGGAATTTTTTTCTCAGAAAGAATGAATGCCTTAATGGAAATTGCATGATAAAAAAATATTTCATGCTATAAGTTATTATGCCTGAATGCTACTCCTGGAATAAAAGAATTAGAATTTTGTTTATATTATTTCCCATTATATCAGACTAAATATTTTCCTTTACAAGTGCTTGTGCCATACTATTTCTTTCATATCATTTATTATATTAAAATCTATCAAAATTTCACTCCCTTTAAAATGTTACATTTTCTGTCAAACATATCCATCTCAGGGTTTAATTTTATATAAAAGACCTTTGCAACATGCTTAAGGAGGCAATTCATTGTTTCCTTTCTCCACATGATGTGGTATGTGAGCATATATCAAAAAAAATTTATAGCTATCCAGAAATTTTTTTCAAGGCCTCCCAAAAAAACATCTCTACAAGGAAGTGTCAACAAAGGGTTTGAGAGGTGTATAATTTATTTTTTGTTCATCTGTATTTTCTTTCTGTTATATAATTATTATAAAAATTTTGAAAGGGTTTAAAAATAATTGAATAGAGCAATACATGCCTCGGTGATTATACCAATCACAGGGAATGTACACATTGGGTAAATATGATATTGGCTTAATATATATCATTAAAACAAATTTGTTTTTAAAAAATATTATTGATGTCAGAAAAAGACACACAAAATTGTGGCATCATTCATACTTATTAGTCGTGTTTGAAAGATGATCTGCCCAAGTTTTACAAAATGATTCACAATTCAATTTCCTCCTTGTGATTTGTGCATAGTGCATTGTCAGGTGTTATGTCCATTTATTTTGCAAGGTCATGTGATTTGCACTTAACTACAAGTTTTTGTATGTTCATGTATGAATGATATCAATCACTAAAAAATTGATGAATGGAAAGAGGGTGTGTGAGTCAAACAGGAAATTTTGTAATTACCTATTTCTCTAAAGAGGACTTTTTTTGTTTTTCTTTATTTTTGGATTCTATAATCACTTGTGCATAGAATGGATGGCAGTACATTCAACTTGATGGAGTAGGTCTATATTTTTATTAACGTTTTCTCTCCAACATGATAATTTGTGAATAGTTGACTCCCTCTTTGTCATCTAATGGACCTTACCAGTAACTTCTATCCTGTGTGGGAAGAGACTTTCACAAGCTATAGGAGATATTTGAGGTTGGGAGCTGTTTATTCTGTGTTCTAGAGTTTTTTTGCATGTGTGTATCTGTGGATTTTGCTTTCTTTGTAACAATGAATTTGATATATATGGATACATGCATCACAATGCCAGTCAACTGGAGAATTACTCAAAGATATCCACAAAATCAGGAATGGTTTCCTTGAAACAAAACCCAGAGCATTCTAAACATTCAGTAAACAATCATGAAATCATAAGAAATGATCTCATCTGAATTATCGATTACCTACCCACCCTTTTAAAATTAATATGTTCCTCCAATCTAATATCCATCTAAGTTCAAATTTTAAAATAAAGACCTTTTTGACAGCTTAAAAAAACCATTTATTGTTCACTTTGCCCATATGATGTAGTATGGAATCACATATCAATAATACTGATAGATAAACAAAAATGTTCAAGGACTGCCAGATGAAAACCTATGTATTTCAGTGTTAACAAATGAATTGATAGGTGAATAATTTCTTCTTTATGCTTCTGGTGTTTCTTTATTTATTATAATTATTAGTTAGGAATTGAAAAGGTTTAATGATGTTTGAAGAGATGAATTCACAGTTCTGTGAAAATACTAAGGACCAGGGAATGGACACATTGGATAAAAAAATATTGGCTTAATATGACTCAATAGAACAGATTTGTTTTAAAATCATGGGGATATCAGGAATTTACACCCAAGTAGAGACATGGATTATACATATTAGTCATGTTTCCTAAATGCTCTGGACAATTTGGAAAAGTGTATCATAATTGAATTTTCTGCTGGAGATGTGTGTATGGGATCACTGTAAAGGGTAATGCCCATTTATTTTCTAAGGTGGTGATTTATGCTCTAGTATTCAAGTTTGTAGATGCTCATGTATGATTGATATGCATCACTAAAGGTATATATTAAGGGAAAGAGGGTGATGAGAGACAAATATGACGGTTCAGAAGTACCTATTTCTCTAAAGAGGCATTCTTTTTGTGTTTCTTCATTGTTGGAGAATATAATAATGTGTGACTAGAATGGAGGGTGGTACACTCTGCTTGATGGATTATATCCATGACTTTTAAGAATCATTCCTCTCCCCCATGATATTTTGTAATCATTTGAGTCACTCTTTGTCACCTTGTAAACCCTACAAGTCCGTTTTACTCTTCTGGGTGTCGGCAAGGTCCTTCCTAAGCCATAGGAGAAAATTGGATGCTGGGAGCTATTTGTTCTCTGAGATTCCAGGGTTTTCATTTCTGTATAACTGTATTCTGTTTCTTTGTAAGAATGAGTTTGAGTTTATTTCCAATATTTTCTAAAAAATCACAATATGTCATAAGAGCAAGCATTCATATGGATACCTGCATCACAATCTCTCTGCACTCGAGAACAGCCAAATGAAGTCCAGAAAATCAAGAATGGTTTCCTTGAAACAAATTCCAGAGCCTTATAAACATTCAGTAAACAATCATGAAATCATAGAAATAATCTCCTCAGAATTATAAATTTACCTACAATCACGTTTTAATTTAACCTTTTCTTTCTATCTCATATATGTTTCAGTTCATAATTTTAAAATAAAGAACTTTTCAACAGCTTCAAATAACCAATTCATTGTTCCATTTTTCCACATGATACAGTAGGGGAACATAGATCAATAAAAATGATACATAACAAAAAAAGTTGTTCAAGTACAGCCAGAAAAACACCTATGTATGTCAGTGTCAACAAATGAATTGGGAGGTGAATAATTTCTTCTTTATTCTTCTGGTAATTCTTTATTTATTATAATTATTATAAAGCTATTGAAAATGTTTACAATGATTGAAGAGATGAATGCACACTTCTGTGAATATGCCAATGACCAGGGAATGTTCATATTGGATTAAAAAGATATTGGTTTAAAATGTCTCAATAAAACAGATTTGTTTTAAAAATCGTAGGGATGTTAACAAACGTACACCTAAGTTGAGCCATGGATAGTAGTTATGTGTCATTTCAGAAATGCAGACTAATTATTGAAAATGAATCACATTTAAAGTTTCTGCTGCTGATGGGACCATTGTAAGGTGTTATGCCACTTTCATTTCTAAGGTTGTGATTTCTGTTCTAGACTTCAAATTTATGTATGTTCATGTATGATTGATATGCATCAATAAATTATATATTAAGAGAAAGAGGGTGGCGAGAGACAAATATGAAGCTGTGGAATTTCTTATTTCTCTAAAGTGGTGTTTCTTTTGTGTTTCTTCATTGTTGGAGGCTCTAATCACATGTGCATAGAATGGAGGGAATTACACTCTACTTGATGGCTTAGATCCTGAATTTTATGAACCATTCCTATCCACCATGATATTATGTAAACATTTGAGTCACTCTTTGTCACTTTGTGGATGCTACAAGTCTCTTTTTCTCTTCTCGTTGTAGACCAGGTACTTCCTGAGCACTTGTAGAAATTTGGAAGCTGGGAGCTTTTGCAAACTGAGTTCCTGGGTTTTCATTAATGTATACATGAAATCAGTTTCATGGTAAAAATGAGCTTGATTTTATTTCCAAAATTTCTGAAAAATTAAAATATGTCATAAAAGCAGATATTTATATATGGATACCTGCATCACAATCTGTCTGCACTTGAGAATAGCCCAATAATGTCCAGAAAATCAGGAATAGTTTCCTTGAAACAAAATCTGGAGCCTACTAAACATTCAGTAAACAATCATGAAATCATGGAAAAAGATCGCCTTGGATATATCGATTTACCTACACTCCATTTAAAATTATCATTTCTTTCAATCTAATATCTGAGTTCATAATTTTAAAATAAAGACTTTTCAACAGCTTTTAAAATGCCATTCATTGTTCAATTTGTCCACATGATGTAGTATGGTGTCACATAAAAATAAAACTGATAGATAAACATAAATTTTCCAAGGACAGCAGGAAAAACACTGTATGTATGTCAGTGTCAGAAAGGGGTTGAGAGGTGAATAATTTCCTTTTTATTTTTCTGTTTTTTGTTTATTTATTAAAATTATTATAGAGCTATTGAAAAGGTTTAATAATGATTGAAGAGATAAATACAACCCCTGTGAATATATCGATTCTATTGATATATGATCACATACCACATCATGTGGAAAGGGAGCAATGAATGGCCTTCTTAAATGTGTTGCTAAGGTCTTTTATGTAAAATTATATGCTGAAATGTATATGTTTGACAGAAAATGGAAATTTTTAAATTTTTAAATGAAATTTGGTTAGATTTAATATAATCAATGATATGCAAGACATAGTATGGCACAAACACTTATATAGGAAAGTAATTAGTCTGAAATAATGGAAATTAATATAAACAAAATTCTAATTATTTTACTCCAGGAGTAATATTCAAGCATAATAACGTCTAGGCATGAAATAAAATTTTTTCACCCTGCAATTTCCATTAAAGCATTCATTTTTTTCTGAGAAAAAAAATTCTTCTTCAGAATTGCCCATATCCCATTGGCACAAATTCCCATACATAACAAGATCACTAGGAAAATATTTTATTTCCACTGAGAGATAGTCAGAGTAATGGAATCCATGGGCAGAGGAAGAAATAAGAATAGAAGGAGAAACTATTGACATCTCAATGGAGGGCCAACATCAAAATTCTCCATACACCAGATACATACATTTTAGGGCTGCAGACTAATTATTTGGAAGCCGGGTCATGGGCGATAGAATCTTTGAAAAGACATTCTCAGGAGCAAATGTACTGATAATAATAGAAAGAAAGAGAAGAAAGGAATCATTGAGAGAAGAAACTGCACTCCAATTTCAAAATTAGAATAAAAAGGAAAAACAATCCTCTAGCCAACTCAAGACTCTGTGAAAAAAAATAAGACACAAGAGCCTTTAAAAAAGACACATGAAATGCACAAGATTTTCCAGACATATTGAAGGCAGGGCTTGAAAATCAGTTTTGAACATATGGTATGGTCTGTGGCTAGGGGGGAAATAATATCATGATATCTTTTCATGATGTAAGAAATATTCCACCAGGGTGTCATGTGATGCTGGAGGAAAGTGCTAAGTGTATGTAGATTGAGTGCATAAATATTATGTTACTTTACAGATTCCGTTAAAAATATATGTTTTTACAGAAATAAGAATGTGGCAGTTTGGAGGTAAAAACTAGTTATAACTCACATTAGAATGGTACTCTCTCATATGCAAATTTGTTGTATTTAAAAAAGAAAATTAATTTTCAAATGCTTGGTAAAACACAATTTTAAAAGAATGGTTAAATATCTTTTATCATCTACTAATAAATCTTTACTTAGAAAATTTTCCACACCCTGTCAATGCTAATTGAAAATCAAACTTTCTACCATTTTAAATGTGAAATTCTTTAATATTAAGAGGCATTAGTGATATGAGTTTGTGTGTAATACCTTTTTCACATAATTTTTTTAACCAATTTTCTCAAGAATGATTAATGAATTAATATGAAACTATACAAATTGGAGAAAAATAATAGGAAATGCATCTCAGAGATTCCTCAATTTTTTACTAATCACAAATTTAAATTGATAATTCAGAGGAAATCCTTTTACATGACTTCATGATTGTTTACTGAATGGTTAGGAGGCTCCAGATTTTGTTTCAACAAAACAATTCCTGATTTTCTGGATATCTTTTTATCATTCTCCAGTGCACTGGGATTGTGATGCATGTATCCATATATATGTGTGTGTGTTTGTGTGTGTGTGTGTGTTCTTATGGCATATTATAATTTTTGAAGGAATTGAAATAAAATTACATTCATTTTTACAAAGAAAACAGAATTCACAGATACACTGAAAGAACGCTGGAACTCAGAATAAACAACTCCAAAACTAAAAATTTTTCCTATGTCTTTTGAAAGTCTCTTCACACAGGAGAGAAAAGCGATTGGTAAGGACTATTAGTTGAAAAAGAGGGAGTCAATTATTCATAAGGTATCATGGGGGAGAGGAATGGTTCATAAAAATAAGGACCTAGACCATCAAACAGAATGTACAGCCCTACATTCTATGCATATGTGATTATACCCTCCAACAATGAAGAAACACAAAAGGAAGACAGATTTAGAGAAATAGGTAATTGAAAAGCTTCATATTTGTCACTCACAACACTTTCTATTAATATATATTTTTAGTGATGCATGTCAATCATACATGAACATAAATAAAATTGAAACCTAGAGCACAATTACAGACTTAGAAAATAAAGGGGCATGACACGTTACATTGGTCCCATCTCCAGCCAAAACTTGAATTGTGATTCATTTTTTAAAATTGGCCAGAGCATCTTTGAAACACAACTAATAACTATTATCCATGGCTCAACTTGGTGTACGATTCCTGACATTCCCATGCTTTTTAAAACAAATCTGTTTTATTGAGACATACTAAACCAATATCTTTTTTATTCAATGTGTACATTCCCTGGTCCTTGGTATAATCACAGTGGTGTGCATTCATCTCTTCAATAATTATTAAACTTTCAAAAACTCTAAAATAATGATAATAAATAAAGAAAACCCAGAAGAATAAAGAAGAAATTATTCACCTCTCAATCCATTTGTTGACACTGACATATATAAGTGTTTTTCTGGCTCTCCATGAACAACTTTTTTTATTTATCAATTTTATTGATATGTGATGCCATACTACATCATGTGAAAAAAGTGTACAATGAATATGTTTTTTAAAGCTGTTGAGAAGGTCCTTATTTTAAAATTATGAACTGAAAGATATATTAGATTGAAAGAAAATGTTAAATTTAAAAGAGAGTGTAGGTAAATCAATAATTAAGAGGATACCTTTTTCCATGATTTCATGATTGGATGCTGAATGTTTAGAAGGCTCCGTGTATTGTTTCAAGGAAACCATTCTGGATTCTGTGGACATCATTTGTCTGTTTTCAAATGCAGTGTTTTTGATGCAGGTATCCCTATATAAGTACCTGCTTTTAAGACATATTGTAATTTTTTATAATGTATTGGAAATAAAATGAAACTCATTCTTACAAAAAAAACAGAATCCACATATACACAAATGAAAACACAAGAACTCAGAGTATAAACAACTCCCAATCTCCAAATATCTGCTATGGTTTGTGAAAGACCCTTCTAAGACCCAGAAGAGAAAAAGAGACTTCTAGATACTACAAGGTGACAAAGAGTGACTCATGATATTACAAGACATCATGGGGGGAGAGGAATGGTTCATAAAAGTCAAGGACCCAATCCATCAAGATGAGTGTACCACCCTCCATTCTTTGCACACATGATTATAGCCTCCAACAATGAAGAAACACAAAAGGAAGACCACTTTAGAGATTTAACATAAATTTTTGGACCCAATTTTCTTCCTAATGGTTAATGAAATAATATTAAAGTACACAAATTGGAGAAAAAATAAAGGAGGAAAACAAATGTTTCTCAGTGATTCCTCTATTTTTAATAATCAAAATTATAAATTGATAATTAAGAGGAAATCATTTTACATGATCATGATTGCTTACTTAATAGGTATGAGGCTCCAGGTTTTGTTTCAAGAAAATCATTCCTGATTTCCTGGATATCTTTCTCACATTCTCCAGTGCACTGGGATTGTGATGCATGTATCCATATATATATATACGTGTTCTTCTGCCATATTGTAATTTTTTTAGAAAGAATTGTAATAATATAAAATTCGCTCTTACAAAGAAAGCAGAATCCTCAGGTAAACACGAAAAAATGCTTGAACTCAGAATAAACAGCTCCCAAACTCAAAATTTCTCCCATGGCTTGTGAAAGTCTCTTCCCACACAGGAGAGAAAAGGGATTAGTAAGGAACATTAGTTGACATAATGGGAGTAAACTATTCACAAGTTATCTTGGGAGAGAGGAATGGTTCATAAAAATAATCACTTAGACCATCATGCAGAACATGGAGCATTCCATTCTATGCACACGTGATTATAGAATCCAACAATGAAGGAAAACAGAAAAGGACCACTTTAGAGAAATAGGTAATCACAAAATTCCCTGTTTGACTCACAGAAACCTCTTTCCCTTTATCAATTTTTTAGTGATGATATCATTCATACATGAACATACACAAACAAGAAGTGAAGAGGAAAACACATGATCTTATAATATAAAGGAACATAACAACTTACAGGAGTCCTATGCACACATCTCAAGGAGGAACTTGAATTGTGAGTCATTTTTTAAAACTTGGCCAGAACTTCTTTCTAACATGCCTAATAAGTAAGAATGAGGCCCCAACTTTTGTTTACATTTTCTGAATTCATGAATATTTTTTTTTAAAGATTTTATTTATTTATTCATTTATCCCCCCCTTGCTGCCCGCGCTCGCCGGGTCAGCCAACCACGCCGCGCGGGCGGGCCCGCCCTCACCAGGAGGCCCCGGGAACCAAACCCGGGGCCCCCCACATGGCAAACGGGAGCCCCACTGATTGAGCCACAGCCGCTTCCCCATGAATATTTTTTGAAACAAATCTGTTTCAATGATAAATATTAAAGCAATATCCTATATACCCAATGTGTACATTTGGTGGTGATTGGTATATTCACAGAGGCATGCATTCCTTTCTTAGATATTAAACCCATTTAATATTTCTATAATAATTATAATATAAAAGAAAATGCAGATGAATAAAGAAGAAATCATTCACCTCTCAAACCCTTTGTTGACACAGCCATATATAGGTGTTTTACTGGGTGTCCTTGAAAAAAATTTTCCGTTATCTATTCAATCCATTGATATATAATCGCATACCACATCATATGGAGAAAGGTAGCAATGAATGGCCTTTTTAACCATGTTGCAAATGTCTTTCATATAAAATTATATACTGAATTGGTGGATGTTTTACAGAAAATGTAAGTTTTAAAATGGAGTGAAATTTGGTTAGATTTAATATAGTCAATGATAAGAAAGAGATAGTATGACACAAACATTTATAAAGGAAAATAATTCATCTGATATAATGGTAATAAATTAATACAAAATTCTAATTATTATATTATAGGTAGAAATTTCAGACATAATAATCTCTCAAGGCATGAAATAATTTTTTATATGCAATTTCAATCCAGGCATTCATTCATTCTGAGTAAAAAATTCCTGTTTTGCATTTGCCTATATACCATTGGCACAAATTCCCACACATAACATGATCACTAGGAAAACCATCGTATTCCCATGAGAGATACTCAGAACAACGGAATCCAAGGGCAGAGGAAGTAATGAGAATAGAATGAGAAACTATTGTCATCTCAATGGAGGGCCAACATTATCCAAATTCACTAGACAACAGATACATCCATGGTAGTGCTGCAAAGTATTTATTTGGAACTCGGGGGCATGGAGGATGAGATCTTTGGAAAGATAGCAGCAAGAGTGTAGGAACCGCTAAAAATAGAAAAGAAAGAGAAGAATGGAACCCTGGAGAAAAGAAATTGCAACCTAATTCTCTAAATTAGAATTAAAAGGAAAAAATTGCACTACCCAACTCAGGACTATGTGGAAATATTAAAACACAAGAGACTTTAAAACAGACAAACCTCATACACACAACTTACCTGACATATTGAAGGCAGGCTTGGAAAACAGTATTGAACATATGGTATGGTCTATGGCTAGGGGGAATAATTTCATATTTTATCATGATCTAAGAAATATTCCACCATAGTGTCATGTGGTGCTCAAAGAATATATTATGAGTATGTTGATCGAGTTCATTAATGTTTTGTTAGTATGAGATTCTTTGAAAAAATGTGTATATACAGAAACTAGAATTGGGTAAGTTTGGAGGTGAAAACTAGATATAACTCATATTAGGATGATAGCCTGTCATATCCAAATTTGGTGTATTCAAAAAAGAAAAAAAAATTAAATTCTCAGTAAAATACAATTTTTAAAGAATCATTAATGCCTTTTTCAAACAAATTTTGGAAATGATTTTCTTCCTAATTTTTGGTAAAATAATGTTAAACTACTCTAACTTGGAGAAAAATAATTGGAGGAAACCAAATTCTCTTCAGTGATTCCTCCATTTTTAAATAATCACAAATTTAAATCAATAATTCATCGGAAATCATTTTACAAGACTTCTTGATTGTTTCCTGAATGGTTATGAGGCTCAATGATTTGGTTCCAGAAAGACTTTCCTGATTTTCTGGATACTGTGTGTTGTTCTGCAGTCCAGTGGGATTGTGATGTAGGTATCCATATATATATATAAGTGTTCTTTTGCCATACTGTACATTTTTTAGAAAGAATTGTATATAAAATCAAACTCTTTCTTACACAGAAAGCAGAAACCACAGAAACAGAAACAAAATGCTGAAACTCAGAATAAACAGCTCCCAAACTCAAAATTTCTCCTATGTCTTGGAAAGTCTCTTCCCACACAACAGAGAAAAGTCACTGGTAAGGTCCATTAGTTGACAAAGAGAGAGTCAACTAATCACAATATATCATGGGGGAGAGGAATGGTTCATAAAAATAAGGATATAGTCCATCAAGGAGAATGTACTGCCATCCATTCTATGCACACGTGATTATAGAATTGAACAACGAAGAAAAACAAAAAAGGACCACTTTAGAGAAATAATTAAGCTCAAAATTTCCTGTTTGATCAACACCACCCTCTCTCACTTCATCAAATTTTTAGCGATGTATATCATTCATACATGAACATATAAAAACATGTAGTGAAGAGCAAAACACATGACCTTACAAAATAAAGGGGTATAACTCCTTACAGTGCACCTGTGCACACATCTCAAGGAGGAAATTGAATTGTGAAATATTTTTTAAAATCTTGGCCAGATCATCTTACATCGATGACTAATAAGTATGAATGATCCTGCACATTTCTGTGCTTTTTCTGACATTAAAAATATTTTTAAAGCAAATCTCTTTTAATAAATATTAAACCAAAATACAATTTATCCAATGTGTACATTCCCTCGGGTTTTGTATATACAGAGAGATGTTCATGGCTCACTTCAATCATTATTAAACGCTTTCAATATTTCTATAATAATTATAGTAAAGAAAGAAAATCCAGATGAACAAAGAAGAAATTATTTACCTCTCAATATCTTTGTTGACACTGCCATGTAGAGATGTTTATTGAGAACCCTTGAAAAATATTTTTTGTTTACCTATCCATTCTACTGATATATGATCACATACTGCAGCATGTGGAGAAAGGGAGCAATGGATGGCCTTCTTAAACGTGTTGCAAATGTCTTTAATATAAAATTATACACTGAAATGGATATGTTTTACAGAAAATGTAAATTTTTAATGGAAGTTAAATTTGATTAGATTAAATAAAATCAATGAAATGAAAGAGATATTATGGAACAAACACTTAAAAAGGAAAATAAGTAGTCTGGTATAATGGAGATTAATATAAACAAAAATCTAATTATTTTATTCCATGAATAATATTTGGGCATAATAAATCCTAGGAATGAAATAATTTCTTTATCAGGCAATTTCCATCAAGTCATTCATTCTTTCTCAGAATAAAATTCCTCTTTGGGAATTGCCCATATCCCATTGTCACAAATTCACCCACTTAACAAGATCACAAGGAAAACCATCGTATTTCCTAACAAAGACACTCAATGCAATGCAATCCAAGGGAAGAGCAACAAATGAGAATAGGTTGAGAAACTATTGTCATCTCAATGGAGGGCCAACGTTTTCAAAAGTCAGCAGACACCAGATACATCAAATTTTAGTGCTGCAGCCTATTTATTTGGAACTCGGGGTATGGAGATTGGGATCTTTGGATAGACATCCTTAGGAGGAAAGGCACTGCTAAAAATAGAAAAGAAACAGAAGAAAGGAATCCCGGAGAAACCAAACTGCACTGTAATTCTAAAAATAAGAATGAAAAGGAAAAAAAAAATCCACTAGCCAATTCAGGAGTATATGAAAAATTTTAAAACACAAGTTTTTAAAACAGACAAATCAAATACACACAATTTTCCTTACTTGTTGAAGGCAGGGATTCAAAGATAATTTTGAACATATGCTATGGTCTGTGGCTAGGGGAAAATAATATCATGATATTTTATCATGATGTAAGAAATATTCCACCATGGTGTCATGTGATGATGGAGGAAAGTGCTATCAGTGTGCATATTGAGTGTGTAAGTGTTATGTTAGTTTACAGATTCTGTTAATACGCTTTTACAGAAACAAGAATGTGGCAATTTGGTTGTGAAAAGTTGATATAACTCAGGTTAGGGAGATACTCGCTCATATCCAAATTTGATGTATTTAAAAAACAAAATTAATATTTCAATACTCAGTAAAATACAGTTTTAAAAGCATGACTAAATATCTATCATAACTTACTAATAAATCTTTACCAAGAGAGAAAGAATATTTCCACACCATGTCAATGCTAATAGAAAATGAAACTTTTTAGCCCCTTTAAATAGTACATATTCTAAAATTAAGAGGCTTCAGTGATATGAGTTTGTGTGGAATGCCTTTTTCACAAAAATTTTTGGAATCTATTTTCTTACTAATAGTTAATGCAATAATATTAAACTACACAAATTGGAGAAAAATAATAGGAGGAAACCAAATGCTACTTACTGATTCCTCCATGTTTTAATAATAAAAAATTTAAATAGATAATTCAGGGGAAATCATTTTCATGACTTCATGATTGTTTTATTCAATGGATTTGAGGCTCCAGGTTTGATTTCAAGAAAATCATTCCTGATTTTCTGGATAACTGTGTCATTCTCCAGTGCCCTGGTATTGTGATGCATGGATCCATCATGCAACACTTATATATATATATAAGTGTTTGTATGCCATATTGTAATTTTTTTATAAAGAAGTGAAATAAAATCTAACTCATTCTTGAAAAGAAAGCAGAAGCCACAGATACGCAAAAAAAATGCTGGAACACAGAATAAACAGTTCCGAAACTCAAAATTTCTCCAATGTCTTGGGAAAGTCTCTTCCCACAAATGAGAGAAAAGTCACTGGTAAGGTCCATTAGTTGACAAAGAGGGAGTAACCCATTCAAAGGCTATCATGGAGGAGAGGAATGTTTCATAAAATAAGACCCTAGTGCATCATGGAGAATGTACTGCCATCCATTCTATGTACACGTGATTAGAGAATTCAACAATGAAGAAAAACAAAACAGGACACTTTTAAAGAAATAAAGGAATTTACAAAATTTCCTGTTTGACTCACACCATACTCTCCCTTCATCAATTTTATAGCAACAGATATCATTCATATATGAACATACATAAACTTGTAGTGAAGAGCAAAATACATGACCTTACAAAATGAAGGGGCATAACTCCTTACAGTGCACCTATGCACACATCTCAAGGTAGAAATTGAATTGTAAATCATTTTTTAAAACTTGGCCAGACCGTCTTTCAAACACGACTAATATGTATGAATGATGCTGCAGTTTTGTATGTTTTTTCTGGCATCAGCAATATTTTTTAAAATGAATCTGTTTCAATGATACATATTAAACCAATATCCTATTTATCCAATGGATACTTTCCCTGGCGAGGTGTATAATCACAGAGGCATGCATTGCAATCTTCAATCATTATTAAACCCTTTCCATATTTCTATAATAATTATAATAAAGGATATCCAGATGAACAAAGAAGAAATTATTCACTTTTCAAATGCTTTGTTGACACTGCCATGTGGAGATGTTTCTCTGGGAGTCCATGACAAAAATTTTTCAGTTATCTATCCATTCTTTTGATATATATTCACATACCACATCATGTGGAGAAAGGGAGCAGTGAATGGCATTCTATAACGTGTTGCAAATGTCTTTAATATAAAATTATACATTGAAATGGATATGTTTGACAAAAAATGTAAATTTTTAAAGGGAGTGAAATTTGGTTAAATTTAATATAATCAATGATATGAAAGAGACAGTGTGGCACAAAAACTTTTAAAGGAAATTAATTAGTCTGATATAACGGAAATTAATATAAACAAAATTATAATTATTTTATTCCAGGAATAACCTTGGGCATAATAACTTCTGGCATGAAAAAAAAATTTTATTATGCAATTTTCATTAAGGCATTCATTCTTTCTGAGAAAATAAATCCTCTTTGGGAATTGCCAATATCCCATTGACTCAAATTACCACACATAACAAGGTCACTAGGAAAAGCATCAGATTTCCAGACAAACTCAGAGCAATGGAATCCAAGGGTAGAGCAAGAAATGAGAATAGAATGAGAAACTACTGTCATCTCAATGGAGGGCCAACATTTTCAAAAGTAACCATACATCAGATACATCATATTTAGTGCTGCAGACAAATTATTTGGAACTCAGGTGCATGGAGGATGCATTCTTTGGAAAAGACTACCTCAGGAGAAATGGTACTGAAAAAATAGAAAAGAAAGAATAGAAAGTAATCTTGTAGAAAAGAAACTTCACTCTAGTTCTTAAAATTAGAATTAAAAGGAACAAAAATCCACTAGTCAACTCAGGACTATGTTGAAAAATGTAAAACACAAGAATCTTTAAAACAGACAAACCAAATACACACAATTTTCCAAACATGTTGAAGGCAGGGCTTGAAAAATAGTTTTGAATACATGGTATGGTCTGTGGCTAGGGGGAAATAATGCCATGATATATTATCATGATGTAAGAAATATTCCATCATAGTGTCACGTGATGCTGGAAGAAATTGCTGCATGTGTGCAGATTGAGTGCATTAATGTTATGTTACATTACAGATTCTATTAAAAATATATTTTTCAGAAACAAGAACGTGGCAGTTTGAAGGTGCAAACTAGATATAACTCTAATTAGAATGATACTCTCTTATCCAAATTGGTTGAATTGAAAAAACAAAATTAATTTAAGAGTACTCAATAAAATACACTTTTAAAAGAATGGTTAAATATCTATTATTGTCTACTAATAAATCTTTACTTAGAGAGAAAGAATTTTTCCACACCCTGCCAATGGAAATTGAAAATGAAATTATTTAGCCATTTTAAATAGTAAATTCTTTAAAATTAAAAGGCTTCATTAATATGAGATTGTGTGGAATGCCTTTTTCACATAAATTTTTGGACGCAATTTTCTTCCTAATAGTTAATGAAGTAATATTAAACTACAAAAATTGGAGTAAAATAAAGGAGGAAAGCAAATGCTACTCAGTGATTACACCATTTTTAATAATCACAAATTTAAATCAATAAATCAGAGAAAATCAGTTTACATGACATCATGATTGTTTATTGAATGGTTAGGAGGATCCATGTTTTGTTTCCAGAAAACCATTCCTGATTTTGTGGATAACTTTTTGACATTCCCCAGTGCACTGGGATTGTGATGCATGTAACCATATATAAATATATGTTCTAATGCCATATTGTTATTTTTTAGAAAGAGTTGAAAAAAAATAAAATTACTTCTTACAAAGAGAGCATAATCCACAGATACACAAAAAAAAATGGTGGAACTCAGAATAAACAGCTCCCAAACTCAAAATTTCTCCTATGGTTTGTGAAAGTCTCTTCCCACACAGGAGAGAAAAGGCATTGGTAAGGACAATTAGTTGCAAAGAGGGACTCAACTATTCCCAAGATATCATGGGGGAGAGGAATGGTACATAAAAGTAGTGACCAAGTCCATCAAGCAGAATGTACTCCCTCCATTCTATGTACACCTGATTATAGAATTCAGTAATTAAGAAAAACCAAAAAAAAAAAAAAAAAAAAACACGACCACTTTAGAGAAATAAGTAATTCCAAAATCTACTGTTTGATTCACACCCCCCATTTTCCCTTCATCAGCTTTTTAAGCAATGGATATCATTCATATATGAACATATACAAACTTACAGTGAAGAGGAAAACATATGAACTTACAATATAAAGGGGCATAACTTCCTGTACGGGACACATGCACACATCTCAAGGAGATACTTGAATTGTGATTCGTTTTTTAAAACTTGGCCAGACCGTCTTTCAAATATGCCTAATAATTATGAATGATGCCACACGTTTTGTTTGTTTTCTCACATCACAAATATTTTTTTGAAACACGTCTTTCAATGATAGATATTAAGCCAATTCCTTATTTACCAAATGTGTACATTCCACGGGATTTGTATATTCACTGAGACATGCATTCCTCACTTCAATATTAAACCCCTTTCAATATTTCTATAAAAATAAATAAAGAAAACCCAGATGAACAAAGAAAAACTTATTCACCTCTCAAACGCTTTGATGACACTGCCATATATAGGTGTTTTTCTGGGTGTATTTGAAAAAAAAATTTGTTATCTATCCATTCCATTGATATATGATCCCATACCACAACTTGTGGAGAGGGGTAGCAATGAATGGCCATTTTAAACATGTTACAAATGTCTTTAATACAAAATTATATACTGAAATAGATATGTGTGAAAGAAAATGTAAATTTAAAAAGGGAGTGAAATTTGGTTAGATTTATTATAGTTAATGATAAGAAAGTGATAGTATGACACAAACACTTATAAAGGAAAATAGCTAATCTGATATAATGGAAATAAATTAAAACAATATTCTAATTATTATATTATAGGTAGAAATTTCAGACATAATAATCTCTCAAGGCATGAAATACCTTTATTTCCATGAAATTTCCTTTAAGGCATTCATTCTTTCTGAATAAAAAAAGTCCACTTTGGGATTTGCCCGTATCACATTTGTACAAATTCCCACACATAACCAGATCACTAGGAAAAGCATCATCTTTCCAATGAGAGATTCTCAGAGCAATACAATCCAAGGGCAGAGGAAGAAATGAGAATAGGTGAGAAACTATTGTCACCTCAATGGAGGGCCAACATTATCAAAAGTCACCAGAAACCAAATACCTATAATTTTAGTGCTGCAGAGTAATTATTTGGAACTGGGGTATGGAGGATGGGATCTTTCGAAAAGACAGCAGCAGGAGAGTAGGCACTGCAAGAAATAGAAAAGAAAGAGTAGAATGGAATCCTGAAGAAAATTAATTGCCCCCTAATTCTCAAAATTAGAATTAAATGGAAAAAAATCCACTAACCAACTCAGGAGTATGTGGAAAAATTAAAATGTAAGAGTCTTTAAAATAGACACACCCAAAACACCCAAATTTCAAGACATGTTTAAGGCAGTGCTTGGAAAATAGTTTTGAATATATGGTATGATCTGTGGCAAGGGGTGTATAATATCAAGATATTTTATCATGATGTAAGGAAGATTCCACCATGCTGTCATTTGAAGTTCGAAGAAAGTTTTGTGAGAATGATGATGGAGTGCATAAATGTTTTGTTAGTTTACAGATTCTGTTCACCAATATGTTTTTACAAAAAGAAGAATTGTAAAATACAATTTTAAAGGAATGGCTTAATTTCTATTAGCGTCTATTAATAAACCTTTACTTAGAGAGAATTTTTCCACACACTGTGTCAATGCTAATTACAAATGAAACTTTTTACCTTTGAAATAGTAAATTCTTTCAAATTAAGAGGCTTCAGTGTTATGCGTTTATGTGGAATGCTTATTTCAAGGAAATTTTTGGAACTGATTTTCCTCCTAATTGTTGATGAAATAATGTTAAATTAACTTGGAGAAAAATAGTCAGAGGAAAACAAATTCTTCTCAGTGATCCCTCTATTTTTTAATAATAACAAATTTAAATCAATAATTCTGAGGAAATCATTTTACCTGACTTCATGATTGTTTACTGAATGGTTCAGAGGCTCCAGGTGTTGTTTCAAGAAAGCCTTTCCTGATTTTCTGCATATATTTGTGCTGTTCTCCAGTGCAGTGGAATTATGATGTAGGTATCCATATATATATGTGTGTTCTTTTGCCATATTTTAATTTTTTAGAAAGAATAGAAAATAAGATCTAACTCGTTTTACAACGAATGCAGAATCCACAGATACAGAATCTAAACGTGGGAACTCAGAAAAAACAGCTGCCAAAATAAAAAATTATCCTTTGGCTAGTTAAAGTCTCTTCCCACACAGGATAAAAGTCACTGGAAGATCCATTAGTTGACAAAGAGAGATATCATGGGGAAGAGGAATGGTTCATAAAAATAAGGACCACTCCATCACAGAGAATGTGCTGTCATCCATTCTATGTACACATGATTATATAATTCAACAATGAAGCCAAACAAAAAAGGACCACTTTAGAGAAATAGGTAATTACAAAATTCCATATTTGACTCACACCCCCCTTTCCATTCATCGAGTTTTTAGCTACAGATATAATTCATACATGAAATGACAAAAACTTGTATTGAAGAACAAAACACATGACATTACAAAATAAATAGTCATAACTCCTCACAGTGCACCTATGCACAAATCTCAAGGAAGTATCTGAATTGTGCATCATTTTTAAAGATGGTCAGACCAATCTTTCAAACACAAGTAAAACGTATGTATGTTGATGCACTTTTGTGTGCTTTATCTGACATCGACAATATTTTTTGAAACAAATCTGGTTCAATGATAAATATTAAACCAGTATCCTATTTATCCAGTGTGTACATTCCCTGGTGTTTGATATATTCACAAAACCATGCATTCCTCTCTTCAATCATTATTAAACCCATTCAATATTTCTATAATAATTATAGTAAAGAAAGAAAATCCAGATGAACCAAAAAGAAATTATTCACTTCTCAAACACTTGGTTGACACTGTCAAATATAGGTGTTTTTATGGGTATCCATGAAAAAAATATTTTGGTTATATATACATTCCATTGATATATGATCACATATTACATTATGTGGAGAAAGTTAGCAATGAATGGCCTTTTTAAATGGGTTGCAAAAGTAATTAATATAAAATTATATACTGAAATGGATATAAGTTTGAAAGAAAATGTAAATTTTTAAAGTGAGTGAAATTTGGTTAAATTTAATATAATCAATGACATGAAAGAGATAGAATGGCACAAACACGTACAAAGGAAAATAATTAGTCTGATATAATGGAAATTAATATAAACAAAATTCTAATTATTTTATTCCAGGTGCAACATTTGGGCATAATAACTTCTAGGCTTGAAATAACATTTTTCTTTTTTTATCATGCAATTTCCATTAAGTCTTTCATTCTTTCTGAGAAAAAAATCATCTTTGGGAATTGACCATATCCTATTCACACAAATTCCCACCCATAACAAGATCATTAGGAAAACCATCATATTTCCAACCAAAGACAGAGCAATGGAATCCACGGGCAGAGCAAGAAATGAGAATAGAATGAAAAACTGTTGTCATGTCAATGGAGGGCCAACATTATCAAAAGTCACCAGACACCAGATACATCAAATTTTAGTTCTGCAGAGTAATTATTTGGATCTTGGGGGCATGGAGATTTGGATCTTTGGAAAAGACAGCAGCAGGAGTGTAGGCACTGATATAAAGAGAAAAGAAAGAGAAGAAAGGAATCCTAGAGAAAAGAAACTGCACTCTAATTCTCAAAATTAGAATGAAAATGAAAAAAATCCACTACCCAACTCAGAACTTTGTGTAAAAATTTAAAACACAAGAGTCTTTAAAACAGACATAACACATGCACAAAACTTTCCAGACAAGTTGAAGGCAGGTCTTGTAAAATAGTTTTAAACATATGGTATGATCTGTGATTATTGGGAAATAATGTCATGATATGTTATCATGATGTAAGAAACATTCCACTACGGTGTCATGTGATGCTGGAGGAAAGTGGCATGATTATGCAGATTGAGTGCATAAATGTTATATTAGTTTACAGATTCTGTTAAAAAATATGTTTTACCAGAAAGAAGAATGTGGTAGTTTGGAAATGAAAACTAGATATAATTCAGTTGAGGATGATACTCTCTTAAATTCAAATTTGTTATATTAAAAAACAAAATTAATTTACCGTACTAGGTATAATAAAATTTTAAAAGAATGGTTAAATATCTATTATCATCTACTAATAAAAATTTACTTAGAGGGAAAGAATTTTTCCACACCCTGTCAATGCTAATTGAAAATGAAAATTTTTAGCCTTTTTAAATAATAAATTCTTTAAATTAAGAGGCTTCAGTGATATGAGTTTGTATAGAATGACTTATTCAAATACATTTTTGGAACCGATTTTCTTCCTAATTGTTGATGACATAATGATAAATTACTCTAACTTGGAGAAAAATAATCATAGAAATGCAGATTTTCCTCAGTGATTCCTCCATTTTTTAATAATCACAAATTTAAATCAATAATTCAGAGGAAATAATTTTAAATAACATCATGATTATTTATTGAATTGTTGGGAAGCTCCAGGTTTTGTTTCAAGAAAGCCTTTCCTGATTTAATGGATATCTTTGTGTCATTCTCCAGTGCAGTGGCATTGTGATGTAGGTATCCATATATATGTTAGTGTTCTTAGGCCATATTGTAATTTTTTTAGAAAGAATTGGAAATGAAACAAACTCATTCTTACAAAGAAAGCAGAATCCACAGATACAAAAACAAAACACTGGACCTCAGAATACACAATTCACAAACTCAAAATTTCTCCTATGGCTTGTGAAAGTCTCTTCCCACACAGGAGAGGAAAGGGATTGGTAAGGGCCATTAGTTGACAAAGAGAGAGTCAACTATTCACAAGATATCATGGGGGAGAGGAATGGATCATTAAAAAGGAACTGAGTCCATCAAGCGGAATGTACAGCCCTCCATTCTATGTACACGTGCTTATAAAATCCAACAATGAAGTAAAATAAAATAGGACCACTTTAGAGAAATAGGTAATTCCAAAATTTCCTGTTTTACTCAAACAACACTCTTTCCATTCATCAATTTTTAGTGACCGATATCATTCATACATGAACATTCACAAATTTGTAGTGAAGAGGAAAAAACATGAAATTCCAATATGAAGGGGCATAACTCCTTACAGGGCACATATGCACATAGCTCAATGAGGAATTTTAATTTTGAATTATTTTTTAAAACTTGGGCAGACCGTCTTTCAAACTTGCCTATTAATTATGAATGATGCCACACATTTTGTTTACATCTTCTGACATCACGAATATTTTCTGAAACAAATCTGTTTCAATGATAAATATTAAACCAATATCCTATTTACCCAATGTAAATTTACCCAATTTTAGCTCTTTTAAATAGTAATTTTTTTTAAAAGTAATAGGCTTGAGTGACATGTGTTTGTGTGGAATGCATTTTCAAATAAATTATTGGAAATGATTTCATCCTAATAGTTAATGAAATAATATTAAACTACACAAATCGGAGAAAAATAATAGGAGGAAACGAAATGCTTCTCAGTGATTCCTCCAATTTTTAATAATCACAAAATTAAATCTATAATTCAGAGGAAATCATTTTACATGACTTCATGACTGTTTACTGAATGGTTAGGAGTCTCCAGGTTTTGTTTCAAGAAAGCCTTTCTTGATTTTCTGGATAACATTGTGCTACTCTACACTGCAATGGTATTGTGATGCAAGTATCCATATATATATATATATGGGTTCTCATGCTATACTCTATTTTTTTTAGAAAGAATTGAAATAAAATCAAATTCATTCTTACATAGAAAGTAGAATCCACAGATACACAAACAAAGTGCTGGAACTCAGAATAAACAGCTCCCAAACTCTAAATTTCTCCTACTGCTTGTGGAAGTCTCTTCCCACAAAGGAGAGAAAAGTTACTGGTAAGGTCCATTAATTGACAAAGAGGGAGTCAACTAATCACAAGACATCATGAGGGTTAGGATTGATTCATAAAAATAAGGACCTAGTCCTTCAAAGAGAATGTACTGCCATCCATTCTATGCACACGTGATTATAGAATCTAAAAATGAAGAGAAACAAAAAAGGACCACTTTAGAGAAATAGGTAATGTCAACATTTCCAGTTTGACTCACACCACCCACTTTCCATAATCAATTTTTTAGCGACTGATATCATTCATACATGAACATACACAAACATGTAATGAAGTGGGAAATACACGACTTGATAATAAAGGGGCATAACTCCTTACAGGGAACCTATGCACACATCACAAGAGGAAGTTGAATTGTGAATCATTTTTTAATACTTGGCCAGACCGTCCTTCAAACATGACTAATAATTATCAATGATGGTGCACTTTTGTGTGCTTTTTCTGACATCAATAATATATTTTAAAACAAGTCTGTTTCAGTGATAAATATTAAACTAATATCCTATTTACCCAATGTGTACATTCCCTGGTGATTGGCATATTCGCAGAAGCATGCATTACTCTCTTCAATCATTATTAAACACTTTCAATATTTCTATAATAATCATAATACAGAAAGAAAATCCAGATGAACATAGAAGAAATTAATCACCTCTCAAACACTTTATTGATAAGGTCATGTAGAGATGCTTTTCTGGGATACCTTGAAAAAAAAATGTTGATATCTACCCATTCTGTTGATATATGATCACATACCACATCATGTCGAGAAAGGAAGCAATGAATGGCTTTCTTAAACGTGTTGAAAATGTCTTTAATATGAAATTATACACTGAAATGGATATGTTTGACAGAACATGTAAATTATTAAAGGAAGTTAAATTCGGTTACATTTAATATAATCAATGATATGAAAGAAATATTATGGCACAAACACTTATAAAGGAAAATAATTAGTCTGATAAAATGGAAATTAATGTAAACAAATGCTAATAATTTTTATTCAAGGAGTAACATTCAGGCATAATAACTTCCAGGCATAAAAATATTTTCTATCATTCAATTTCCATTAAGGCATTCATTCTTTCTGAGAAAAAAATACCTCATTGGGAATTGCTTATATACCATTGGTAAAAATTCTCACAAATAACAAAATCACTTGGAAATCCATCGAATTTCCAACCCGAGAGAGAGAAATGTAATTCAAGGGCAGAGCAAGAAATGAGAATAGAATGAGAAACTATTGTCATCTCAATGGTCTTCCAACATTATCAAAAGTCACCAAACAACAGGTACATCAAGTTTTATTGCTGCAGATTAATTATTTGGAACTCAGGGGCATTGAGGTTGGGGTATTTGGAAAAGGCAGCCTCAAGAGAAAAGGCACTGCTTAAAATAGAAAAGAAAGAGAAGAACAGAATCTTGAAGAGAAACTGCACTCTAATTCTCAAAATTAAGATGAAAAGAATAAACAATCACTAGACAACTCTTGATTATGTGGAAAAGTTTTAAAAACTAGAGGCTGGAAAACAGACACACAAATACACACAAATTTCCAGACATGTTGAACCCATAGCTTGAAATATAGTTTTGAACTTATGGTATGATTTGTGGCCAGGGGGAAAGAATGTCATGACATTTTATCATGATGTAAGATTTATTCCACCAAGGTGTTGAGTGATGGTGTAAGAAAGTGCTATGAGTATGCAGATTGAGGGCATGTTATGTTAGTTTACAGATTCTATCAAAAAATATGTTTGTACAGAAACAAAAATGTGGCAGTTTGGAAGTGAAAACTAGATATAACTCAGATTAGGATGATACTCATATGCAAATTTGTTGTATTGGAAAAAAACAAAATTAATTTTACAGTATTCAGTAAAATACAATTTTAAAAGAAAGGTTCAATATCTTTCATCATCTAGTAATAAATCTTTTCTTAGAGAGAAAAAAATTTTCTACACCCTGTCCATGCTAATTGAAAATGAAATAATTTAGTCCTTTTAAATGGTAAATTCTTTAATATTTAGAGGCTTCAGTGATAGGAGATTAAGTGGAATCCCTTTTTCACAGAAATTTTTGGAACTGATTATCTTCCTAAAAGTTAATGAATTAATATTAAACTACACAAATTGGAGAAAAATTATAGGAGGAAACCAAATGCTTCTCAGTGATTCTTCCATTATTTAAGAATCAGAAATTTAAATCCATAATTCTGAGTAAATCATTTTATGTGAATTCATGTTTGCTTGCTGAATGGTTAGGAGGCTGCAGGCTTTGTTTCAAGAAAACCATTCCTGATTTTCTGGATATCTTTGTGTCATTTTCGAGTCCACTGGGATTGTGATGCATGTATCCATATGTATATGCATAACTGTTCTTATGCAATACTGTAATTTTTTAGAAACAATTGAAATAATATCAAATTCATTCTTGCAAAGAAAGCAGAACCCACAGATAAACAAAAAATATGCTGGAACTCAGAATAAAGTGCTCCCAAACTCAAAATTTCTCATATGGCTTCTGAAAGCCTCTTCCCACACAGGAGTGAAAAGGGATTGGTAAGGACCATTACTTAAGAAAGAGTGAGTCAATTATTCACAAGATATCTTGGGGGAGAGGAATGGTTCAAGAAATAAGTACCTAGTCCATCAAGCAGAATGTACAGCCCTCCATTCTATGCACACATTAGCATAGAATCCAACATTGAAAAAAAGCAAAAAATGGGTCACTTTAGAGAAATAGGTAATTACAAAATTTCTGTTTGACTCAAACCACCCTTTTCCCCTTCATCAATTTTTTTAGTGACCGGTGTAATTCATTCATGAACATACACAAATTTGTAGTGAAGAGAAAACCACACAACCTTACAATATAAAGGGGCATAACTCCTTACATGGGACCTATGCACACATCTCAAGGAGCAAGCTGAATTGTGAGTCATTTTTTAAAACTTGGCCAGACTGTCTTTCAAACATGCTTAATAAGTATGAATGATGCAGTACCTTTTGTTTACATTTTCTAACATTATGAATTTTCTTAAACAAATCTATTTCAATGATATATATTAAACAAATATCTTATTTACCCAATGTGTACATTCCGTGGTGATTGGTATATTCACAGAGGTGTGTATTCCTCTCTTCAATATTAAACCCATGTCAATACTTCTGTATTAATTACAATAAAGAAAGAACGTCCAGATGAACAATGAAGAAATAATTCAGTTTTCAAAACCTTTGTTGACTCTGCCATATATAGGTGATATCTGGGTGTGCTTGAAAAAAATTTTTGGTTATCTACTTATTCCATTGATATATGATCACATAGCACATCATGTGAAGAAAGGTAACAATGAATTGTCTTTTTAAATGAGTTGCAAATGTCTTTTATATATAATTATATCCTGAAATCTATATAAGTTTGACAAAAAATATAAATTTTAAAAGGGATTGAAATTTGGTTAAATTTAATATAGTCAAATATAAGAAAGAGATAGTATGGCACAATCACTTATAAAGAAAAATAATTCGCCTGATATAAAGGAAAAAATTAAAACAAAATTCTAATTATTATATTATAGATAGAAAATTCAGACAATAATATCTCGTCATGAAATAATATTTCTAACCAATCAATTTCCATTAATGCATTCATTCTTTCTGACTAAAACATTTCTCTTTGTGAATAGCTAATATCCCATTGACACAAATTCCCACACAAAAGATCACTAGGAAAACCATTGTATTTCCAATGAGAGATATTCAGAGCAAAAGAATCCAAGGGCAGAGGGAGAAATGAGAATAGAATGAGAAACTATTGTCATCTCAAAGGAGGGCCACCATTATCAAAATGCAACAGACACCAGATTCATCGCTTACAGTGCTGCAGAGAAATTATTTGGAACTTGGGGGCATTAAGGATGGGATATTTGGAAAAGGCAGCCTCAGGAGAATAGGCAGTGCTAAAAATAGACAAGAAAGAGAAGAAATGAATCCTGGGGGAAAAAACCTGCACTGTAATTCTCAAAATAAGAATGAAAAGGGAAAAAAATCCACTAGCCAAGTTAGGACTATGTCAAAAAATTTAAAACACAACAGTCTTTAAACAGACACATCAAATACACACAACTTTCCAGACATGTTGAAGAAAGGGCTTGAAAAATAGTTTTGAACATATATTTTGGTCTGTGGCTAGGGGGAAATAATGTAATGATATTTTATCATGATGTAAGAAATATTCCACCTCGGTGTCATATGATGCTCAAAGAAAGTCTCATGAGTATGATGATCGAGTGCATAAATGTTTTGTTAGCTTACAGATTCTGTTAAAAATCGTGTATTTACAAAAACAAGAAATGGGCAATTTGGAGGTGAAAACTAGATATAACTCAGATTAGGATGATAGTCTCTCATATCCAAATTTGGTGTGTTAAAAAAGAAAAAAATAAAATACTCAGTAAAATACAATTTTAAAAGAATGTTTAAATATCTATTATCATCTACTAATAAACCTTTACTTAGAGAGAAAGTATTTTTCTACAAAACTTGTCAGTGCTAATTAGAAATGAAACATTTTTGCCCTTTTAAATAGTAAATTCTTTAAATTTAAGGGGCTTCAGTAATATGAGATTTTGTGGAAGGCATTTTTGAAATAAATTTTTAGAACCAATTTTCTTCCTAATTGTTGATGAAAAAATGTTAAACTAATCTAACTGGGTGAAAAATAATCAGAAGAAACCAAATTCTTCTCAGTGATTCCTCCATTTTTAAATTATCACAAATTTATATCGATAATTCAGAGGAAATAATTTTACATGATATCATGATTGTTTGCTGAATGGTTAAGAGGCTACAGGTTTTGTTTCAGGAAAGCCTTTCCCAATTTTCTGTGTTACTTTGTGTCATTCTACAGTGCAGTGGGATTGTGATGTAGGTATCCATATATATATAAGTGTTCTTATGCTGTGTTGTAATTTTTTGAGAAAGAAATGGAAATAAAATCAAAGTCATTCTTACAATAAAAGAAGAATCCATATACAAACAAATCCATGGAACTCAGAATAAACAGCAACTAAACTCAAAATTTCTCCCATGGCTTGTGAAATTCTCTTCTTACACAGGAGAGAAAAGTCACTGGTAAGGTCCATTAGTTGACAAAGAGGGAGACAACTAATCACATGATATCATGGGGGATAGGAATGGTTCACAAAAATAAGGACCTAGTCCATCAAGGAGAATATACTGCCCTCCATTCTATGTGCACATGATTGTAGAATTCAACAATGAAGCAAAACAAAAAAAGAAACACTTAGGGGAAAAGGTAGTGCCAAAATTTCCTGTTTGACTCACTCCATCCTCTTTCCTTCATTAATTTTTTAGCGATGGATGTCATTCATACATGAACATACAAAAATTTCCACTGAAGAGAAAAACACATGACCTTACAACATAAAGGGGCATAACTCCTTACAGTGCACCTATGCACAGATCTCAAGGAAGAAATTGAAATGTGAATCATTTTTTAAAATTTGGCCAGAACGTCTTTCAAACACGACTAATAAGTTTGAATGATGCCACACTTTTGTGTGCTTTTTCTGACATTGACAATATTTTTAAAAACAAATCTGTTTCAATGAGAAATATTAAACCAATATCCATTTATCTTATGTGTACATTACCTGCTGATTGTTATATTCACAGAAATGGCATTGCTCTCTTCAATCATTATTAAACCCTTTAAATATTTCTATAATAAATATTTTAAAGCAAGAAAATCCAGATGAACAAAGAAGAAATTATTCACCTCTCGAATCCTTTGTAGACACTGCCATGTAGAGATGTTTTTCTAGGAGTACATGAAAAAATTATTTGGATATCTATCCATTCTGTTGATATTTGATCACATACGAAATCATGTGGAGAAAGGGAGCAAAGATTGGCCTTCTTTTTTTTTATTTTATTTTTTTATGTTTTGTTTGAAGAAGACTGGCAGCATTACTATTTAGGTATACTGCTAATTAACCTTCAATTATCTGTAGAGCACATAAGAAATAACACTGCTCACACAGAAGAAAGCAGGTCAATAAAATGTGCAATAAAGATTGGCCTTCTTAAGATATTGCAAATATCTTCAATATAAAATTATACACTGAGATGGATATGTATGACAGAAAATGTAAATTTCTAAAGGGAGTGAAATTTGGTTAATTTTAATATAATCAATGATATAACAGAGATAGAATGGCACAAACAATAATAAAGGAAACTAATTAGCCTGATATATTGGAAATAAATATAAACAAAATTCTAATTACTTTATTCAAGGAGTAAATTCTGGCATAATAAATTCTAGGCATGGAATATTTTTTTTATCATGCAATTTCCATTAAGACATCATTCTTTCTGAAAAAAATACTTCATCTTTGGTAATTGCCCATATCCCATTGGCACAAATTCCCAGACATAGCAATATCACTTGGAAAACCATCATAATTCCAACCAGACCTCAGAGCAATGGAATGCAAGGGCAGAGCAGGAAATGAGAAAAAAATGAGAAACTACTGACATCTCAATGGAGGGGCAACATTGTCAAAAGTTACCAAAAAGCAGATACATCAAATTTTACTGCTGCAGAGTCATGAATTGGAACTCGGTGGCACGGCAGATGGGATATTTGGAAAAGGCAGCAGCAGGAGAGTAGGCACTGCTAAAAATAGAAAATAAAGTGAAGAATTGAATCCTGGAGAAAATGAACTGCACCCTAATTCTCAAAATTATAATTAACAGGAAAAAAAATCCACTAGCCAACTCAGGACTAGGTGGAAAAATTAAAACACATGAGTCTTTAAAACAGACATCACATACACCCAACTTTCCAGACATGTTTAAGGCAGGGCTTCGAAATTAGTTTTGAATATATGGTATGGTCTGTGGCTAGGGGGGAATAATATCAAGACATTTTATAATGATGTAAGAAAAACTTTACCACAGTGTCATGTGATGCTCAAAGAATGTTTTATGGGTATGATGATCAAGTGCAAAAATGTTTTGCTAGTTTACAGTTTTTGTTAAAAATGTGTATTTACAGAAACAAAAATGGGGCAGTTTGGAGGTGAAAACTAGATATAACTAAGATTAGGATGATAGTCTTTCATATGTAAATTTGTTGTATTAAAAAACAAAACTAATTTTACAGTACTTGGTAAAATACAATTTTGAAAGAATGTTTAAATATCTATTATCATCTACTAATAAATCTTTACTTAGAGAGAAAAAATTTTTCCACACCCTGTCAATGCTAATTGAAATTGAAACTTTTAAGCCCTTTTAAATAGTAAATTCTTTAAAATTAAGAAGTTTCAGTGACATAAGTTTGTGTGGAATGCCTTTTCAAATAAATTTTTGGAAAATATTTTCTTCCTAATAGTTAATGAAATAATATTAAACTACACAAATTGGAGAAAAATAATAGGAGGAAACCAAAGGCTTCTCTGTGATATCTCCAATTTTTAATAATCACAAATTTAAATCAATAATTCAGAGGAAATCATTTTACATGACTTCTTGATTGTTTACTGAATGGTTAGGAGTCTCCTGGTCTTGTTTCAACAATGGCTTATTTGATTCTCTGGATTACTTTTTGCTAGTCTCCAGTGCACTGGGATTCTGAGGCATGTTTCCATATAGATATATATATTTGTGTGTGTGTTCTTATGCCATACTCTAAATTTTTAGAAAGAATTGAAATAAAATCAGATTCATTCTTACAAATAAAGTAGACTTAATAGTATTCTGTTGTAGATATATTGGAATTCAAGCATTGGAAGAAATTATAAAAGTGAGGTGAAGCCAGTGGCCACTAGATGCTTTTGGGTCAGGGAGGGGAAGGGCAGTTCAAATACTGGGGCTTTTACAGCACTTGGGGATTGCCCTGAGTGGCATTGTGGCGATGGATATAGACCATTTTACCTCAGTGTATACCATGCAGAACTGTATGGGAGAGTATGATCTACGATATGAACTGTGGAATATGTTTAATGGCAAAGCCCCAGGATGTGTATATCCATTGCAGGTGATGTGCCACACTAATGATAGATGTTTATGTGAGATGATATAGGAGGTATGGGAGGAGGAGATCCTGGGAATCCCTGTAATTTTTGGGTAACATTTATATAATCTAAGCATCTTTTAAAATATATATGAAAAAAGTGAAAAAAAAAACAAGAAAATGATTGAACTGAAAGAATAAAGAGACTAATACAATATAAAAATAAATAAATGAAAGCTGCAAATAAAATGTGCCATGAAAGACACTAAAAATTAAAAATATGTAGAATCTACAGATACACAAACAAAATGTTGCAACTCAGAATAAACACCACCCAAACACTAAATTTCTCCTATGGCTTGTGAAAGTCTCTTCCCACAGAACAGATAAAAGTCACTGGTAATGTCCATTAATTGACTAAGAGGGAGTAACTAATCACAAGATATCATGGGGGTGAAGAAAGGTTCATAAAAATAAGGACCTCATCCCTCAAGGAAAATGTACTGCCATCCATTCTATGCACACGTGATTATAGAGTCCAACAATGAAGAAAAACAAAAAAGGACCACTTTAAAGAAATAGGTAATTTCAAATTTTCATGTTTGACTCACACCACCCACTTTCCCTTAATCAATTTTTAGCGACTGAAATCATTCATACATGAACATACACAAACTTGTAGTGAAGTGGGAAACACATGAGTTTACAATATAAGGGGGTGTAACTCCTAACAGGGGATCCATGCACACATCTCAAGGAGGAAGTTGAATAGTGAGTCATTTTTAAAACTTGGCCAGACTGTCTTTCAAACACTACTAATAATTATGAATGATGGTGCCCTGTGGTGTGCTTTTTCTGACATCAGCAATATATTTTAAAACAAGTATCTTTCAATGATAAATATTAAACCAATATCTTATTTATCCAATGTGTACATTTCCTGGTGATTGGTATATTCAGAGAGGCTTGCATTGCACTCTTCAATCATTATTAAACCCTTTCAATGTTTCTATAATTATAATACAGAAAGAAAATGCAGATGAACAAAGAAGTAATTAATCACCTCTCAAACCCTTTGTTGACAATGTCATGTAGAGATGATTTTCTCAGAGACCTTGAAAAAAATTTTTTTGATATCTATCAATTCTGTTGATATATGATCACATACCACATCATGTGGAGAAACAAAGCAATGAATAGCCTACTTAAACTTGTTGCAAATGTCTTTATTATAAAATTATACACTGATATGGATATGTTTGACAGAATATGTAAATTTTTAAGGGAATGAAATTTGGTTACATTTAATATAATCAATGATATGAAAGAGATAGTATGGCACAAACACTTATAAAGGAAAATAATTAGTCTTATATAATGGAAATTAATGTAAACAAAATTCTAATTATTTTATTCAAGGGGTAGCATTCAGGCATAATAACGTCCAGGCATGGAATAATTTTTTTTAACATGCAATTTCCATTAAGGCATTCATTCTTTCTGAGAAAAAAAATACCTATTTGGGAATTGCCTATATACCATTGGTACAAATTCCACCACATAACAAGATCACTAGGAAAACCATGATATTTCCAACCAGAGACAGAGCAATGGAATCCAAGGGTAGAACAAGAAATGAGAATAGAATGAGGAACCATTGTCATCTCAATGGAGGGTTAACATTATCAAAAGTCACCAGACACAAGATACATCAAATTTTATTGCTGCAGACTAAATATTTGGAACTCGGGGCCATGAAGTTTGGAATATTTGGAAAAGATAGCCACAGGAGCAAAGGCTTGGCTAAAAATAGAAAAGAAAGAGAAGAAAGGAATCCTGGAGAAGAGAAACTGCCTTCAAATTCTCAAAATTAAGATGAAAAGAAAAAATTTCACTAGAAAATGCTTGACTATGTGGAAAAATTTAAAAAGCAAACAGTCTGTAAAACAGACACACCAAATACATGCAACTTTCCAGACATGTTGAACCCAGGGCTTGATATATATTTTTGAATATATGGTACAGTCTGTGACCAGGGGGAAAGAATGTCATGATATTTTATCATGATGTTATAAATATTCCACCATGGTTTCGTGTGATTCTGGAGGAAAGTGCTATTGTGGGCATAAATGTTATGTTAGTTTACTGATTCTGTTAAAAAATATGTTTTTTACAGAAAGAAGAACGTGGCAGTTTGGAGGTGAAAACTAGATATAACTCAGTTTAGGATGATACTTTGTCACATGCAAATTTGTTGTATTTAAAAACAAAATTACATTTACAGTACACGGTAAAATACAATTTTAAAAGAATGGTTAAACATAATTTATCATCTACTAAGAAACCTTTACTTAGAAAAAAATTTTCCACACACCAAGTCAATGCTAATTGGACATGAAAAGTTTTAGCCCTTTTAAAGAGTAAATTCTTTAAAATAATCACAAATTTAAATCAATAATTCAGAGGAAATCATTTTACATGACTTCATGATTGTTTACTGAATGGTTAGGAGGCTACAGGTTTCCTTTCAAGAAAACCATTCCTGATTTCCTGGATATTTTTGTGTCATTCCCCAGTGCACTGGGATTGTGATTCATGTATCCATATCCATATACCTATATACATATATATATATTTGTCTCTCTGTGTGTGATCTTATGCCATATTGTAATTTTTAAAAAATTTTTAAATAAAATCCACTTCATTCTTACAAAGAAAGCAGAATGCAAATATACGCAAAAACAAAAAACAAAACAAAAAAAAAACGCTGTAACTCAGAATAAACAGCTCCCAAACTCAAAATTTGTCCTATGGCTTGTGAAAATCACTTCCCTCGCAGGAGAGAAAAGGGAGTGGTAAGGACCATTATTTGAATTGAGGGAGTCAACTATTCACAAGCTATCTTGGGGAAGGAGAATGGTTCATAAAAATAAGGACCTAGTCCATACAGCCCTCAATTCTATGCACACTTGATTATAGAATCCAATAATGAAGAAAAACAAAAGGGACCACTTTAGAGAAATAGGAAATTCCAAAATTTCCTGTGGATTCACACCACTCTCTTACCGTTAATAAATATTTTAGCTTCGGATATCATTTATACATGAGCATACAAAAACTTGTATTGAAGAGGAAAACACAGGACCTTACAATATAAAGGGGCACAACTCCTTACAGGGGAACTATGCACTCATCTCAAAGAAGAATTTAATTGTGAATCATTGTTTAAAACTTGGCCAGACCGGATTTCAAACATGCCTAATAAGTGTGAATGATGCCACACCTTTTGTTTATGTTTTCTTACATCACGAATATTTTTTGAAACAAATATATTTAAATAATAAATATTAAACCAATATCCCATTTACCCAATGTGTACATTCTGTGGTGATGGATATAATCACAGAGGCGTGCATTCCTCTCTTCAATATTAAACCCATATCAATATTTCTGTAATTATTATAATAAAGAAAGAAAGTCCAGATGAACAATGAAGAAATAAATCAGCTCTCCAACTCTTTGTTGACTCTGCCATATTTAGATGATATCTAGGTGTCCTTGAAAAAAATTTTTTGGTTATCTATCCATTTCATTGATATATGGTCACATACCATATCATGTGGAGAAAGGTTGCAATGAATGGACTTTTTAAACGGGTTGCAAATGTCTTTTATATAAAATTATATACTGAAATAGATATAAGTTTGAAAGAAAATGTAAATGTTTAAAAGGACTGAAATTTGCTTAAATTACTATAGTCAAAACTAAAAACAATATGGAACAAACACATAAAGAAAATAATTCATCTGATATAAAGGAAAGAAATTAAAACAAAATTCTAATTTTTATATTATATGTCAAACATTCAGACATAATAATCTCTCAAGGCATGAAAAAAAAGTTTTACGATGCAAGTTCCATTAAGGCATTCATTCTTTTGGAGAAAAATTTCCTCTTTGGGAATTGCCCAGGTCCCACTGGCACAAATCCCCACACATAAAAAGAGCTGAAAAGTAGATATAACTCAGATTAGGATGATAGTCTCTCATATCCAAATTTAGTGTATTTAAATAGAATAAAATTAAAGTACTTGGTAAAATACAATTTTAAAGGAATTGTTAAATATCTATTAGCATCCACTAATAAACCTTTACTTAGAGAGAAAGAATTTTTCCACACACTGTGTCAATGCTAACTGCTAATGAAACTTTTTACCTTTTAAATAGTAAATTATTTAAAATTAAGGGTATTCAGTGATATGAGTTTGTGTGGAATGCATTTATGAAAGAAATTTTTGGAAACGATTTTCTTCCTAATTGTTGATGAAATAATGTTAAACTACAAAAATTGGAGAGAAATAGTGGGAGGAAACCAAATTCTTCTCAGTTATCTCTCCATTTTTTAATAATCACAAATTTAAATCAACAATTCAGAGGAAATCCTTTTACATGACTTCATGATTGTTTACTGAATGGTTAGGAGGCTGTGAGTTTTGTTTCAAGAAAACAGTTTCTGATTTTCTGGATGTTTTTGTGTCATTCTCCAGTGAACTGGGATTGTAATGCATGTATCTATATACATAAATGTGTCCTTATGCCATATTGAAATTTTCTAGAAAGAATTGAAATAAAATCAAATTCATTCTTACAAAGAAAGCAGAATACACAGATACATACACACAAAAAACATGGAAATCAGAATAAACAGTTCCCAAACTCAAAATTTCTCCTATGACTTGTAAAAGTCTCTTCCCACACAGGATAGAAAAGAGACTGGTAAGGTCCATTAGTTGACAAAGAGGGATTCAACTATTCATAAGATATCATGAATGAGAGGAAAGGTTCATAAAAATAAGGACCTAGTCCATCAAGCAGAATGAGCTGCCACCCAAAAGATGCAGACCTGTTTATATTATTCAACAATGAAGAAAAACATAAAAAGGACCACTTTATCAAAAGAGGAAATTCCAAAATTTCCTGTTTGACTCACAACAACCTCTTTCCCTCCATAAATTTTTTAAGTGAATGATATCATTCATATATGAATATACAAACACTTGTAGTGAAGAGTAAAACACATGACCTTACAAAGTAAAGAGGCATAACTCCTTAATATGCACCTATTCACACATCTCAAGGAGGATATTGAATTTTGAATTATTTTTTAAACCTTGGACTGTCCGTCTTTCAAACACGACTAATAAGTATGAATGATGACACCCTTTTCTGTGCTTTTACTGACATCAACAATATTTTTTAAAACAAATCTGTTTCAATGATAAATATTAAACAAATATCCTATTTATTCAATGTGTACATTTCCTGATGATTGGTATATTTACAAAGGTGTGCATTGCTCTCTACAATCATTATTAAACTCTTCCAATATTTCTATAATAATTGTAATAAAGAAAGAAAATCCAGATGAACAAAGAAAAAATTATTCGCCTCTGAAACCCTTTGTTGACACTACCATGTAGAGATGAATTTTTTGAGAGTCCTTGAAAAAAATTGTTTCATTACCTGTGCTTTATATTGATATATGATCACATACAATTTCATGAGTCAAATGGAGCAATGAATGGCCTTCTTAAATGTGTTGCAAATGTCTTTAATATAAATTATACTCTGAAATAGATATGTTTGACAAAACATGGAAATTTTTAAATGCAGTGAAATTTGTTTAGATTTAATATAATCAATGATATGAAATTGACAGTATGGCAGAAACACTTATAAAGAAAAATAATTAGTCTGATGTAATGGAAATTAAAATAAAAAATTCTAATTATTTTATTCCAGGAGTAACATTGGGGTATAATAACTTCTGGGCTTGAAATTTGTTTTCATCATGTAATTTCCATGAAGGCTTTCATTCTTTCTGAGAAAAAAATCCTCTTAAGGAATTGCCCATATCCCATTGGCACAAATTCCCACACATAACAAGATCACTAGGAGAACCATCATATTTCCAACCAGAGACACTCAGAGCAATGGGATCCAAGGGCAGAGCAACAAATAAGATTTTAATGAGAAACTATTGTCATCTCAATGGGAGACCAACATTATCAATATTCACCAGACACCAGATACAACAAATTTAATGCTGCAGAATAATTATTTGGAACTCGAGTGCATGGAAGATGGGATCTTTGGAAAAGACAACCTCAAGAGAAAAGGTACTGGTAAAAATAGAAAAGAAAGAGAAGAAAGGAATCCTGGAGAAAAGAAACTGCACTCTAAATCTCAAAATTACAATGTTAAAGTTAAGAGGCTTTACTAATATGAGTTTGTTTGGAATACCTTTTCCCATAAATTTTTGGAAAGGATTTCTTCCTAATAGATAATGAAATAATAATAAACCACACAAATAGGAGAAAAAATAGGAGAAAACCAATTGCTTCTCAGTGATTCCTCCAAATTTTAATAATCAAAATTTTAAGTCAATAATTAGAGGAAGTCATTTCACATGACTTCATGATAGTTTACTGAATGTTAGGAGGTTCCAGTTTTTGTTTCCAGAAAACCATTCCTGATTTTCTGGATATATTTGTGTCATTCTTCAGTGCACAATATATATATATATATATATATATATATATAAGTGTTCTTATGCCATATTGCAATTTTCTAGAAAGAATTGAATTAAAATCAAATTCATTCTTACAAAAAAACAGATCCTCAGATACACAAATAAAAATGCTGGAATTCAGAAAAAAAACAGCTCCCAAACTCAAAATTTCTCCTATGGCTTGTGAAAGTCTCCTCCCATACAGGAGAGACAAGGCATTGGTAAGGACCATTTGTTGAAAAAGAGGGAGTCAACTATTCACAAAATATCATGGGGAAGATGAATGGTTCATTAAAATAAGGTCCTAGTCCATCAAGCAGAATGTACAGCCCTCCATTCTATGCACTCGTAATTATAGCATCCAACAATGAAGAAAAACAAAAAAGGATCACTTTAGAGAAATAGATAATTACATAATTTCCTGTAATTATTGGTGGTGTAATTGACTCACACCACCCTCTTTCACTTCATCAATTCTTTAGGGATGGATATCATTGATACATGAAAATACACAAACTTGTAGTGAAGAGGAAAACACACAACCTTACCATACAAAGGGGCATAACTCCTTACAGAGGACCTATGCACACATCTCAAGGAGGAACTTGAATACTGAGGCACTTTTTAAAAATCGGCCAGACACTCTTTCAAACATTCCTAAGAAGTATTCATGATGCCACACCTTTTGTTTACATTTTCTGACATCACAAATATTTTTTGAAACATTTGTTTCACTGATAAATATTAAACCAATATCCTATTTACCTAATGTGTACATTCTGTGGTGATTGGTGTATTCACAGAGAAGTGCATTCCTCTCTTCTATATTAAACCCCATCAACATTTCTATAATAATTATGAAAAAGAAAGAAAATCCAGATGAACAAAGAAGAAATTATTCACCTTTCAAACCCTTTTTTGACACTGCCATATATAGGTGTTTTTCTGGTTGTCCTTGAAAAAAAATTTTTGGTTATCTATCCATTCCATTGATATATGATCACATACAACATCATTTGGAGAAAGGTGGCAATGAATGGCATTTTTAAACGAGTTTTAAACATCTTTAATATAAAATTATATACTGAAATGGATACAAATTTGACAGAAAAATGTAACTTTTAATAGGGAGAGTAATTTTATTAGCTTTAATATAGTCATTGATAAGAAAGAGCTAGTACAGCACAAATACTTATAAAGGAAAATAATTCATCTGATATAATCAAAATAAATTAAAACGAAACTCTAATTATTGTATTGTCGATAGAACATTTAGACCTAATCTCTCAAGGCAGGAAATAATTTTTTTTTAACCATGCAATTTCCATTAAGGCATTCATTCTCTCTGATTAAAAAATTCCTCTTTGGGAATTGCCCATATACCATAGGCACAAATTCCCACACATAACAAGATCTCTAGGAAAACCATCGTCTTTCCAACAAGAGACACCCAGAGCAATCGAATCCAAGGGCAGAGTAAGAAATCAGAAAAGAATGAGAAATTATTGTCATATCAATGGAGTGCCAACATTATCAAAAGTCACCAGACACCAGATACCTCCAATTTAGTCATGCAGAGTAATTATTTGGAATTCGGGGCATGAAGGATGGGATCTTTGAAAAGGCAGCAACAGGAGATTAGGCACTGCTAAGAATAGAAAAGAAGGGGAAGAATGGAATCCTGGAGAAAAGAAATTGCACCCTAATCCTCAAAATTAGAATTGAAATGAAAAAATCCACTACGAAGTCAGGACTTTGTGGAAAAATTAAAACACAAGAATCCTTAAAACAGACACACCACATACACAAAACTTTCCAGACATGTTGAAGGCAGGGCTTGGAAAATAGATTTGAACATATGGTATGGTCTGTGACAAGGGGGAAAAATGTAATGCCGTTTTATCATGATGTAATAAATATTCCACTACGGTGTCATGAGATGCTGGAGGAAAGTGCTATGTGTATTCTGAAAGAGTGCATAAATGTTAACTTAGTTTGCAGATTATGTTAAAAAATATGTTTTTATAGAAACAAGAATGTGGCAGTTTGGAGGTGAAAACTAGATACAACTGAGGTTAGGATGACAATCTCATATGCAAATTTGTTGTTCTTTAAAAACAAAATTAATTTTACAGTTCTCAGTGAAATACAATTTTAAAAGAATGGTTAAATATCTATTATTGCCTACTAATAAATCTTTACATTGAGAGAAAGAATTTTTCCACACCCTGTCAATGCTAATTGAAAATGAAATTTTTAACCAATTTAAATAATAAATTATTTAAAATTAAGAGGCTTCGTGATTTGAGTTTGTGTAGAATGCTTTTATCCCAAAAATTTTTGGAACTGATTTTCTTCCTAATAGTTAATGAAATAATATTAAACTACACAAATTAGAAAAAAATAATAAGAGGAAACCAAATGCTTCTCAGTGACACCTCCATTTTTTAATAATCACAAATTTAAATCTATAATTCAGAAAAAATTCCTTTAAATGACTTCATGATTGTGTAATGAATGCTTAGGAGGCTCCAGGTTTTGTTTCAAGAAAGCCTTTCCTGAATTTATGGATATCTTTGTGTTGTTCTCCAGTGCTGTGGGATCATGATGTAGGTACCCATATATGTATAAGTGTTCTTATGTCATATTGTAATTTTTTAGAAAGAATTGTAAATAAAATCAAACTCATTCTTACAAAGGAAGCAGAATCCACAGATACACAAACAAAATGCTGAAACTCAGAATAAACAGCACCCAAAATAAAAATTTCTCAAGGATTGTGAAAGTCTCTTCCCACACAGGAAAGAAAAGTCACTGGTAAGGTCCATTAAGTGAAAAAGAGGAAGTCAGCTATTCACAAGATATCATGTGTATACTTTCCTGGCAGGGGAGATACCATGATCACGAAGGTGGTTTTCCCAGAGCGAGTCTTATCCATTGCACTCCGGATGAGCTTACCCCTGCAATTTCCCCAAATGCGGGAAACTCAACTGCATAATTTGTGGTAATGGGGGACTGCGTTCGTGCTTTCCCCTAAAATAAAAAAAAAGATATCATGTGGAGGAAGAACGGTTCATAAACATAAGGACTAGTCTTTCAAGGAGAATGCACTGCCATCCATTCTATATACAAGTGTTTATAGAATTCAAAGATGAAGAAAAAGAAAAGAGGACAAATTTAGAGAAATAGGTAATTACAAAATTTCATGTTTGACTCATACCATCCTCTTTCCCTTCATCAATTTTTAAAGAGGGATATCCTTCACATATGAACGTAAAAAAATTGTAGTCAGGAGCAAAACACAGGACCTTACAAAATAAAGAGGCATAACTCCTTACAGTGCACCTATGCACACATCTCAAGGAAGAAATTGTATTGAGAATCATTTTTTAAAACTTGGCCAGACTGTCTTTCAAACATGACTAATAAGTATGAATGATGCCACATTTTTTGTGTGCTTTTTCTGGCATCAACAATATTTTTTAAAACGAATCTATTTCAATGATACATATTTAACCAATATCCTCTTTATCCAATGAGTACATTCCCTGGTGATTGGCATAACCACAGATGTGTGCATTGCTTTCTTCAATAATTATTAAACCCTTTCAATCTTTCTATAATAATTATAATAAAGAAAGAAAATCCAAATGAACAAAGAAGAAATTATTCAACTCTCAACCCCTTTGTTGACACTGACCTGTAGAGAGGTTTTTTATGGGTGTCCTTGAAAAAAATTTTTGGTTATCTATGCATTCCATTGATATAGGATCATATACCACATCATGTGGAGAAAGGGAGCAATGAATGGCCTTCTTAAATGTGTTGCAAATGTCTTTGATATAAATTTATACAGTGAAATGAATATAAGTTTGACAGAAAATGTAAATTTATAAGGGAGGGAAATTTGGTTAGACTTAATATAGTCAATTATATGAAAGAGATAGTATGGCACAAACACTTTCAAATGAAAATAATTAGTCTGATATAATGGAAATTAATATAAACAAAGTTCTAATTATTTTATTCCAGGAATAACATTGGGTATAATAACTTCTAGGCATGAAATTATTTTTTTATCATACAATTTCCATTAAGGAATTCATTCTTTATGAGGAAAAAATTCTCTTTGGGAATTGGCCATATCCCATTGACACAAATTCCCACACAATAAAAAATCTCTAGGAAAACCATCGGATTTCCAACCAGACAGACTCAGAGCAATGGAATCCAAAGGTAGACCAAGAAATGAGAATAGAATGAGATATTATTGTCTTCTCAATGGAGGGCCAACATTATCAAAAGTCACCAGACATCAGCTACATTACATTTTTGTGCTGCAGACTAATCATTTGGAACTCGGGGGCATGGTGGAAGGTATCTTTGGAAAAGACAGCCTCAGAAGAAATAGCGCTGCTAAAAATAGAAAAGAAAGAGAAGAAAGGGATCCTGGAGAAAATAAACTGAACTCTAATTCTCAAAATTAGAATGAAAAGGAAAAAAAACATCCACTAGCCAACTCAGGACAATGTGACTATATTTGAAACACAAGAGTCTTCAAAACAGACACACCAAATGCAGACAATGTTCCACACATGTTGAAGGCAGGGCTTGAAAAATAATTTTGAGCATATGGCATGGTTGGTGGCTAGGGGAAATAATGTCAGGATGTTTTATCATGTTGTAAGAAATATTCCACTATGATATCATGTGGTGCTGGAGGAAAGTGCTATTTGTATGCCGATTGAGTGCATAAATGTAATGTTAGCTTAAAGATTCTATTAAAAATATGTTTTTACAAAAACAAGAATGTGACAGTTTGGAGGTGAAAACTAGATATAACTCAGATTATGGTGAAATTCTCATATGCAAATTTATTGTATCTTAAAAACAAAATTAATTTGACAGTACTCGGTAAAATACAATTTTAACAGAATGGTTAAATATCTATTATTGTCTACCAATAAATCTTTACTTAGAGAGAAATAGTTTTCCCCACCCTGTCAATACTCATTGAAAATGAAAATTTTTAGCTATTTTAAATAGAAATTCTTTAAAATTAAGAGGCTTCAGTGATATGAGTTTGTGTAGAATACCTTTTTCACATAAATTTTTGGAAACACTTTTCTACCTATTATTTAATGAAAAATATTAAACTGCACAAATTGTATAAAAATAATAGGAGGAAAACGAATGCTTCTCACTGAATACTCCACTTATTTATCATCTAAAATTTAAATCAATAATACAGAGGAAATCATTTACATGACTTCATGATTGTTTACTGAATGGTTAGCTGGGTCCAGGTTTGTTTCCAGAAAACCATTCCTGATTTGCTGGATATCTTTGTGCCATTCTCCAGTCCACTGGGATTGTGATGCATTTATATATATATATGTATATGTATATGTATATGTATATGTATATGTATATGTATATATATATATACACACACACACACATATATATGTATGTATGTATGTATGTATGTATGTATGTATTCTTATTCCATACTGTAATTTTTTGAAAGAATCAAAAAAAAATTTTTACTTATAAAGAGAACAGAATGCACAGATACACACACAAAAATGATGGCAGTCAGAATAAACAACTCCCAAACTCAAAATTTGTCCTATGGCTTCTGAAAGTCTCTTCCCACACAGGAGAGAAAAGGCATTGGTAAGGACAATTAGTTGACAAAGAGGGACTCAACTATTCACAAGATAACATGGGGGAGAGGAATGGTAAATAAGAATAAGGACCTAGTCCATCAAGCAGTATGTACACCCTCCATTCTATGTACACATGGTTATAGAATCCAACAATGAAGAAAAGCAAAAACGGACCAGTTTAGAGAAATAGGTAATTCCAAAATTTACTGTTTGACTCACACCATGCTCTTTCCCTTCATCATTTTTTTAGCTACAAATATCATTCATACATGAATATATACAAACTTGAAGAGGAAAACATATGACCTTACAATGAAAAGGGGCAAAACTTCTTAGAGAGGACACATGCACACATCTCAAGGAGGAACTTGAATTGTGATTCCTCTTTTAAAACTTCACCAGACTGTCATTCAAACATGCCTAAAAATTATGAATGATCTGAACATTTTGTTTAAGTTTTCTGACAACACGAATATTTTTTCAAAACACATCTGTTTCAATGATAAATATTAAACCAATTGGGTATTTCCTATTTACCCAATGTGTACATTCCGTGGCAATTGGTATATTCACAGAGATGTGCATTCCTCACTTCAATATTAAACCCATTCAGTATTTCTAAAATAATTACATTAAAGAAGAAAATCCAGATGAACAAAGAAGAAATTACTCACCTGTCAAACCCTTTGTTGACACTGCCATATATAGGTGTTTTTCTGGGTGTACTTGAAAAAAAATGTTTTGGTTATCTGTCCTTTCCAATGACATATGATCATATACCACAACCTATGGAGAAAGGTAACAATGAATGACCATTTTAAACATGTTGCACACGTCTTTAATACAAAATTATATACTGAAATGTAAATTTAAAAGGAGAATAAATTTTTTTTAGATTTTTATACTCAATGTTATTAAGAAAATGATAGTATGACACAAACACTTATAAAGGAAAATAACTAATCTGATATAAATTAAAACAAAATTCTAATTATTATATTATAGGTAGAAATTTCAGACATAATAATCTCTCAAGTCATGAAATAACTTTTTTTAATGCAATTTCCTTTAAGGCATTCATTATTTCTGAGTAAAATTTCCTCTTTGGGATTTGCACATATCCCATCGGTCCAAATTCCCACACATAACAAGATCAGTAGGAAAACCATCGTATTTCCAATGAGAGATACTCAGAGCAATGGAATACAAGGGCAGAGGAAGAAATGAGAAAAGATGAGAAAATAGTGTCATCTCAATGGGGGCCAACATTATCAAAAGTCAGCAGACAGCAGATACATGAAATTTTAGTGCTGCAGGCTAAGTATTTGGAACTCAGGGGAAGGAAAGATGGGATCTTTGGAAAAGGCAGCAGCAGGAGAGTAGGTACTGCAAAAAATAGAAAAGAAAGAGAAGAATGGATTCCTGGAGAAAATAAATTGCAACCTAATTTTCAAAATTAGAGTTAAAAGGAATAAAAATCCACTAGCCAACTCAGGAGTATGTGGAAAAATTAAAACCCAAGAGTCTTTAAAATAGACACAACAAAAACACCCAAATTTCAAGACATGTTGAAGGCAGGGCTTAGAAAGTAGTTTTGAATATATGGTATGATCTGTGGCTAGGGGGAAACAATGTCAAGGTATTTTATCATGATGTAAGAAAGATTCCACCACTGGGTCATTTGATGTTCAAAGAAAGTTTGGTGAGAATGATGATCGAGTGCATAAATGTTTTGTTAGTTTACAGATTCTGTTCAAAAATATGTTTTTTTCAAAAAGAAATATTGGGCACTTTGGAGGTGACAACTAGATTTAACTCAGATTAGGATGATAGTCTCTCATATCCAAGTTTCTTGTATTTAAAAAAATAAAATTAAAGTACTCGGTTAAATACAATTTTAAAGGAATGGTTAAATATCTATTAACATCTACTAAAAAACCTTTACATAGAGAAAGGTTTTTCCACACACTCTGTCAATGATAATTGCAAATGAAACGTTTTACCTTTTAAATAATAAATCCTTTAAAATTAAGTGGCTTCAGTGATATGTGTTTATGTGGAATGCCTATTTCAAAGAAATTTTTCGAAGCAATTTTCCTCCTAAATGTCAATGAAATAATGTTAAAATAACTTGGAGTAAAATAGTCAGAGGAAACGAAATTCTTCACAGTGATCCCTTCATTTTTTAATAATCAAAAATTTCAATTGATGATTCAGAGGATAACATTTTACATGACTTCATGATTGCTTACTGAATGGTGAGGAGGCTACAGGTGAAGTTTCATGAAAGCTTTTCCTAATTTTCTGGATATATGTGTGTTGTTCTCCATTGCAGTGGAATTGTGATGTAGATGTCCATATATATATATGTGTTCTTTTGCCATATTGCAATTTTTTAGAAAGAATTGAAAATAAAATCAAATGCATTCTTACAAAGAATGCAGTATCCACAGATACACAAACTAAACCCTGGAACTCAGAATGAACAGCTCACAAATTCATTTGGCTTCTGAAAGTCTCTTCCCACACAGGAGAAAAGTCACTGGAATATCCATGAGTTGACAAAGAGGGAGTAAATTATTAAGAAGATATCATTGGAAAGAGGAGTGATTCATAAAAATAAGGACCACTCCATCACGGAGAATGTGCTGCCACCCGTTCTATGCACACGTGGTTATAGAATTCAACAATGAAGCCTAACAAAAAAGGACCACTTCAGAGAAATAGGTAATTACAAAAATTCATATTTGACCTACACCACCCTCTTTCCATTCATCGATTTTTTGCTACGGATATAATTCTTACATGTACATACAAAAACTTTATTGAAGAGCAAAACACATGACCTTATAAAATAAATAGTTATAACTCCTCACAGTGCACCTATGCACATATCTCAAGGAGGTAACTGAATTATGAATCATTTTTAAAGATTTTCAGACTGTCTTTCAAACACAACTAATAAGTATGAATGTTACCACAATTTTGTGTGCTTAATCTGACATTGACAATATTTTTTAAAACAAATATGTTTCAAGGATAAATATTAAACCAGTATCCTATTTATCCAATATGTACATTCCCTGGTGTTTGGTATATTCACAAAGGCATGCATTGTCCTTTTCAATCATTTTTAAACTCTTTCAATATTTCTATAATAATTATAGTAAAGAAAGAAAATCCAGATGAATGAAGAAGAAAATATAACCTCTCAAACCCTTTCTTGACACTGCCATATATAGGTGTTTTTATGTGTATCCATGAAAAAATTTTTTGGTTATTTATCCATTCCATTGATATATGATCACATACCCCACCATGTGGAAAAAAGGTAGCAATGAATGGCCTTTTAAATGTGTTGCAAACACTGAAATGGATACATTTGACAGAAAATGTAAGTTTTTAAAGGGAGTGAAATTTGGTTAGATTAAATATAATCAATGGTATGAAAGAGATAGTATGACACAAGCATTTATAAAGGAAAATAATTAGTCTGAGGTAATGGGAATTAAAATAAACAAAATTCTAATTATTTTACTCCAGGAGAAACACTCGGGCATAACTTCTAGGCATGAAATAATTTTTTTTAATCATACAATTTCCATTAAGCCTTTCATTCTTTCTGAAGAAAAGTTCCTCTTTGTTAATTGACCATATCCCATTTGCACAAATTTCCACACATAACAAGATCACTTGGAAAACCATTGTATTTCCAACCAAAGACCCATCAGGACAATGAAATCCAAGGTCAGAGCAAGAAATGAGAAGAGATGAGAACGAATTGTCATGTCAATGGAGAGCCAACATTATCAAAAGTCACCAGACCCATATACAACAAATTTTAGTGCTGTAGAGTAACTTTTTGTAACTCAGGGGCATGGAGGATTGGATCTTTGTAAAAGACAGCCTCAGGAGAAAAGGCACTCTAAAAAGAGAAAATGAGAATAAAGTATTCCTGGACAATAGAAACTGTACTCTAATTCTCCAAATTAGAATGAAAAGGAAAAAAAATCCACTAGGCAACTCAGAACTTTGTGGAAAAATTTAAAACACAGGAATCTTTAAACAGACACATCACATACACACAACTTTCTAGACATGTTGAAGGCAGGTCTTCTGGAAAAGTTTGAACATATGGTATGATATGTGGTTAGGGGGAAATAATGTCATGATATGTTATTATGATGTAAGAAACATTCCACCACAGTGTCATGTAATGCTGGAGTAAAGTGGTCTGAGTATGCAGATTGATTGCTTAAATGTTATATATGTTTACAGTTTCTGCTAAAAAATATGTCTTACCAGATACAAGAATGTGTCAGTTTGGAGGTGAAAACTAGATATAACTCAGATGAGGATGATACTCTCTCATATTCAAATTTGTTGTATTTAAGAAACAAAATTAATTTTTCAGTACTCAGTATAATACAATTTTAAAAGAATGGTTAAATATTTATTATCATTTACTAATAAATCTTTACTTAGAAAGATTTTTCCACACCCTGTAAATGTTATGAAAATGAAAATTTTTAACACTTTTAAATAGTAAATTCTTTAAAGTTAAGAGTTTTCAGTGATATGAGTTAGTATGGAGTGCCTACTTCAAAGTAATTTTTGGAACAGATTTTTCTCCTAATTGTTGATGAAATAATGTTAAACTAACCTGGAGGAAAATAGTTAGAGGGAAGCAAATTCTTCTCATAATTCCTCCATTTTTTTAATTATTACAAATTTAAATCGATAATTCAGAGGAAATCATTTTAAATGATGTCATGATTGTTTATTTAATGGGTAGGAGGTTCCAGGGTTTGTTTCAAGGAAGCCTATCCTGATTTTCTGGATATCTTTGTGCCATTCTCCAGTGCCCTGGCATTGTGATGTAGGCATCCATATATATATATAAGTGTTCTTAGGACATTTTGTAATTATTTAGAAAGAATTGGAAATGAAACAAACTCATTCTTACAAAGAAAGCAGAATTCAATGATACAAAAACAAAACACAGAAACTCAGAAAACGAAACTCCCAGACTCAAAATTTCTTATATGGCTTTTGAAAGTCTCTTCAATCACAGGAGAGAAAAGGGATTGGTAAGGACCATTAGTTGACAAAGAGGGAATCAATTACTCAGAAGACATCATGGGGGAGAGGAGTGGTTCATAAAAACAGGCACTTAGTCCATCAAACAGAATGTACAGCCGTTCTAGGCATACATGATTATAAAATCCAACAATGAAGAAAAACAACAAAAGGACCATTTTAGAGAAATAGGTAATACCAAAATTTCCTGTTTGACTCAAACAACCCTCTCTCCCTTCATCTATATTTTAGTGATGGATATCATTCATACATGAATGTACACAAAACTGTAGTGAAGAGGAAAAAACACGACCTTACAATATAAATGGGCATAACTCTTTACAGGGGACCTATGCACACATCTCAATGAGGAAATTGAATTGTGAATCATTTTTTTAAAACTTGGCCAGATCGTCTTTCAAACATGCCTATTAATTATGAATGATGCCACACTTTAGGTTTACATTTTCTGACATCAAGAATAATTTTTGTAACCAATCTGTTTCAATGATAAATATAAAAACAATATCCCATTTACCCAATTTGTCCATTCCTTATGATTGGTATAGTCACACAGGCATGCATTTCTCTCTTCAATATTAAACCCATTCAATATTTCTATAATAATTATAATAAAGTAAGAAAATCCAGAGGAACAAAGAAGAAATTATTCACCTCTCAAACCCTTTGTTGACACTGCCACATATAGGTGTTTTCTGAGAGTACTTGAAAAAAATTTTTGGTTATCTATACATTCCATTCATATATGATCACATACCACATCATGTAGGGTAAGGTAGCAATGAATGGTTTTTAAAAGTGTTGCAAATGTCTTTAATATAAAATTATATACTAAAATGGATTTAAGTTTAAGAGAAAATGTAAATTTTTAAAGTGAGTGAAATTTGTTTAGAATTAATATAATCAAGGTTAAGAAAGAGAAATTATGGCACAAACACTTATAAAAGAAAATAACTAATCTGATATAATGGAAATAAATTAAAACAAAATCCAAACTATTATATTATAGGTAGAAATTTCAGACATCATAATATCTCAAGGCTTGAAATAACTTTTTTCCATGCAATTGCTTTTAAGGCATTCATTCTTTCTGAGTAAAATTTCCTCTTTCAGAATTGCCCATATCCCATTGGCCTAAATTCACACACACACACAAGATCACCAAGTAAACCATCATATTTCCACGGAGAGATACTCAGAGCAATGGAATCCAAGGGCAGAGTTAGAAATGAGAATAGATGGGAAATTATTGTCATCTCAAAGGAGGGCCAATATTATCAAAAGTCACCAGACACCAGATATATCGAATTTTAGTGCTGCATAATTACTATTTGGAACTCAGGGTATGGAGGATGGGATCTTTGGAAAAGGCAGCAGCAGGAGAGTAGCCACTGCAAGAAATAGATAAGAATGAAAAGAATGGAAACCTGGAAAAAATTAATTGCACCCTACTTCTCAAAATTAGAATTAAAAGGAAAAAAATCCACTAGCCAACTCAGGAGTATGTGGAAAAATTAAAACACAAAAGTCTTTAAAATAGACACACCAAAAACACCCAAATTTCAAGACATGTTGAAGGCAGGGCTTGTAATGTAGTTTTGAATATATGATATGATCTGTGGCTAGGGGGAAATAATGTCAAGATATTTTATCATGATGTAAGAAAGATTCCACCATGGTGTCATTTGCTGTTTGAAGAAAGTTTTGTGAGAATGATGATCGAGTGAATAAATGTTTTGTTAGTTTACAGATTCTGTTCAACAATATGTTTTTACAAAAAGAAGAATGGAGCGGTTTGGGGGTGAAAACTAGATTTAACTCAGATTAGGATGATAGTCTCTCATATCCAAGTTTGGTGTATTAAAAAAATAAATAAAATTAAAGCACTCGGTTAAATACAATTTTAAAGGAATGGTTAAATATCTATTAACATCTACTAAAAAACCTTTACTTAGAGAAAAATAATTTTTCCACACACTGTGTCAATGTTAATTGCAAATGAAATGTTTTACCTTTTAAATAGTAAATTCTTTAAAAATTAAGTGGCTTCAGTGATATGTGTTTATGTGGAATTCATTTTCAAGTAAATTTTTGGAAACAGTTTTCTTTCTAATAGTTAATGAAATAATATTAAACAATGCAAATTGGAGAAAAATAATAGGAGGAAACCAAATGCTTCTCAGTGATTCCTCCAATTTTTAATAATCACAAATTTAAATTGATAGTTCAGAGGAAATAATTTTACATAAATTCATGATTGTTTACTGAATGGTAAGGAGGCTTCAGGTTTTGTTTCAAGAAAGCCTTTCTTGATTTTCTGGATAAATTTGTGCTAGTCTCCACTGCACTGGGATTGTGATACATGTTTATATATATATATATATATATATATATATATATATATATACACACACACATACACACACATACATACATATATATATACACACACACACACACATATATAAGTGTTCTTATGCCATACTCTATTTTTTTAGAATGAATTCAAATAAAATCAAATTCATTCTTGCAAAGAAAGTAGAATCCACAGATACACAAACAAAATGCTGGGAATCAGAATAAACAGCTCCAAAACTCTAAATTTCTCCTATGTCTTGTGAAAGTCTCTTCCCAAACAGGAGAGAAAAGTCACGGGTAAGGTCCATTAGTTGATGAAGAGGGGTTCAACTAATCACAAGACATCATGGGGGAGAGGAATGGTTCATAAAAATAAGGACCTAGTCCTTCAAGGAGAATGTACTGTCATCTATTCTATGCACACGTGATTATAGAATCCAACAATGAAGAAAAACAAAATAGGACCACTTTAGAGAAATAGGTAATTTCAAAATTTCCTGTTTGACTCATCCCACCCACTTTCCCATAATCAATTTTTTAGCTACTGATATCATTCATACATGAACATACACAAACTTGTAGTAAAGTTTGAATCAACGACTTTGCAATATAAATGGGCATAACTCCTTACAGAGAACCTATGCACAAATCTCAAGGAGGAACTTGAACTGTGAGCCATTTTTTATAACTTGGCCCGACCATCTTTCAAACATGACTAATAATTATGAATGATGGTGCCATTTTTTGTGCTTTTTCTGATATCAACAATATATTTTAAAACAAATCTGTTTCAATGATAAATTTTAAACCAATATCCTATTTATCCAATATGAACATTCCCTAATTATTGTTATATTCACAGAGGCATGCATTGCTCTCTTCAATCATTATTAAACCCTTTCAACCTTTCTATAATAATTATAATAAAGAAAGAAAATCCAGATGAACAGAGAAGAAATTGTTTACCTCTCAAATCCTTTATTGACACTGCTATGTAGAGATGTTTTTCTGGGAGTCTTTAAATTTTTTTTTGGTTATCTATTCATTCTAATGATGTATGATATCATAGCACATCATGTGGAGAAAGGAAGCAATGAACGGCCTTGTTAAACGTGTTGCAAATGTCTTTAATATAAAATTATACAATGAAATGTATATGTTTGAAAGAAACTGTAAATTTTTAAAAGGAGTGAAACTTGGTTAGATTTAATATAATCAATGATATTAAGATATGTATGGCAGAAATACTTATAAAGGAAATAATAAGTCTGATATAATGGATATTAATATAAACAAAATTTTAATTATTTTTTCCAGGTGTAACATTTGGGCATAATAAATTCTAGGCATGAAATAATTAATTTCATTTTGCAATTTCCATTAAGGTATTCATTATTTCTGAGTAAAACATTCCTCTTGGCGATTTGCCAATATCCCATTGGCAAAAATTCCTACACATAACAAGATCATTTGGAAAACCATCGTATTTACAGTGAGAGATACTCAGAGCAATGGAATCCAAGGACAGAGGAAGAAATGAGATTAGAATGAGAAACTATTGACATATCTTGGAGGGCCCACATTATCAAAAGTCACCAGACATCAGATACATCCATTATAGTACTGCAGACTAATTATTTGGAGCTCGGGGGCATGGAGGATGGGATCTTTGGAAAAGGAAGCAGCAGGAGAATAGAAATTGCTAAACATAGAAAGAAAGTGAAGAATGAAAGCCTGGAGAAAAGAAATTGCACCCAAATTCTCAAAATTAGAATTACAATGGAAAAAAAAATCCCCTAGCTAACTCAGGACTATGTGGAAAAATTTAAACACAAGTCTTTAAAACAGACACACCACATACACACAACTTTCCAGACATGTTGAAGGCAGGGCTTGGAAATCAGTTTTAAACATATGGTAGAGTCTGTGGCTAGGGGGGGTATAATGTTATATTATTTTATCATGATGTAAGAAATTTTCCACGACGATGTCATGTGATGCTTGAAGAATATTTTATGAGTATTATGACTGGGTGCCTAAATGTTTTGTTTGTTTACAGATTCTGTTAAAAAATGTGTATTTACAGAAACAAGAATGGGGCAGTTTGGAGGTGAAAACTAGATATAAATCAGATTAGGATGATACTCTCATATGCAAATTTGGTGTATTTTAAAAACAAAATCAATTTTTCAGTACTCAGCAAAATAAAATTTTGAATGAATGGTTAAATATCAACTATCATCTACCAATAAAATTTACTTAGAAAGAAATAATTTTTCCACACTCTGTTAATGCTAATAGAAAATGAAACTTTTTAGCCATTTTAAATATTAAATTCTGTACAATTAATAGGCTTCTGTGATATGAGGAAACAAAATGTTTCTCAGTAATTCCTCCATTTTTAAATAATCACAAAATTAAATAGAAAATTCAGAGAAATCATTTTACATATTGTGGCAGTTTGATGTAATTATGAATTCCAAAAATATAATTGAATCATGCTTGTAAACTGATCTGTTAATCTGCGCATGATTAGGTTAGGATTAGGGTGTTGAGCCCCACCCCTTGGTGGGTGGGGAATGGAGTATAAAAGACAAGGCAAAGAAGAGAGTTGAAGCAGTCTTTTGAGAAGCAGATTTGATGTTGGAAGGAAGAGAAGAGAAGCAAGCCATTCGCCTGATCGTCTACAACTGAACTTGTGGAGGAAACAGGAGCCAAGCCCGGAGAGAAACGCAGCCCCAGGAAGAGAGGAACCCCAGAAGCCTGAACGCTGGCAAATAACGGCAGCTGTCTTGCTCTAACATGTGGCAATGAACTGTGGTGAAAGAAGAAACTTAATGTTTTATGGCCTTGTATCTGTGGACTTCCACTTCAAATAAATACCCTTATAAAGACCTACCCATTTTTTGGTATTTTACATTAGCACCCCTTTGGCTAACTAATACAGAATTTGGTACCAGGAGTGCGATAGTGCTTTTGCATATGCCAAAATGTTGGAACGGTTTTATAAATGGGTAAGGGTTATTTTTTCGAGGAATTGTGAAATGCTTGATGGGAAAGGTCTAAATCACTTTGAAGAGACTGTTGATCGTAATATGGACGCTAAAGAGACTTTCTATGATGCATTAGAAGTAAATGATGAAACTATTATTGGAAACTGGTGGAAAAGCAATCCATGTTTTAAAGTTGCAAAGATCTTAGCAAGATTAACTCCTGGTGTTATATGGAAGACAGAATTTGAAAATGGTAAACTGGAACATTTAGCTGGATAACTTTTCAAGGTAAACTCAGAAAATGTGGCTTGGCTTCTCCTTACAGCTTATAGCAAGGTACTAGATGAGCGAAATAAACTAAGGACTGAACTTTTTGGCAGAAAGAAAACAGAAACTGATTCTGGAACTTCCAAGTTTCTGGAAATCAAATTCCCAGATGAAAATGCCCTATTTGAAGACTTTACTAAACTTGGAGATTGTAACTCAGAATTTAAGGTGCTGTAACTTAGAAAGACGTGTGGAAAGTCTTACTGTCTGATGGCTTGGACCCCTGCTTCCTGCATGCTAAATCAACAAAATTTTTGAGAGAGCTGAATGAACAAAACCACTGTCAGCTTGGACAAAAGAGGACATAGAAAGGAGAGATTGAAGGAGAAAGAGCTTTAAGTAGAAAATTGTGGAAGCAGAGATCTGGGATTAAGACATCTCCTTGGGCCAAGAAAGGAGCCCCACCCATATGTACAGAGAGGGTGAGTTTTCCCTAGCAGTTAAAAATGGTGGATGTCCCCACGCAATGTTCTGGGAGAGTTTTGCCACCCCAGGGTGCAGGGATGGTGGAGCACATTCCTCAATGTTTAGGGTGGTTAAGATCAACACCCCATAGGTCTGAGAGGGGTGTACCTGTCCCCAATGGATTAGGGAAGGCCAGGTGGTCAACCTATTGCTCTGAGAGGGTTGAGATTGTATGCCAAAGGTTATAGAAGGCCAGGTGGTCAACCCATTGCTCTGAGAGGGTTGAGCCTGTATGTCAAAGGTTAGGGGGAATGTTTTCTTCACTTCACTGTGCTAGGGGGGCTAAGACTTTAACCCAAAGATTGGGTAAGTTGTGGCAATCACCAAAACACTCTTGGAGAGTGAGGTCTGAAGCTTGGTCGACACCCAGATGCTTGATGAGTGTGGAACCAAGAAAATGGCCATTGAGCAAGCCTGTGAAAAAGGTAGGTTCCCATGTGACCCCAAGAAAAAGAAACCATCTTCTTAAAAATGACTCTCAGACTTTGAAATCGAATAGAGGATGTCCTGCAGGTTTACTGATTTGTAGAGGATCCATGACTTATGTTTAACATCCCATTTTCTCCTTATGATAATGAAAATGTTTATCCGTTGTCTTTCCATTTGTGTATTGGAAGCAGTTCAATGATTTTGTAAATTTCAGAGGTCTACAGCAGATGGAACTTTGCCTGAAAACCAACTGTATTTCTTTAAAATGATTTTGATATGATTTTGTACTTGAATTGTTACTGATTTAAGTTTTTTTAAATATTATAATGTATTTTTGGAATTAAAAGGGTAGAATGTGGCAGCTTGATGTAATTATGAATTCCAAAAATATAATTGAATCATGCTTGTAAACTGATCTGTTAATGTGGGCATGATTAGGTTAGGATTAGTGTGTTGAGCCCCACCCCTTGGTGGGTGGGAATTGAGTATAAAATACAAGGCAAAGAACAGAATTGAAGCAGTCTTTTGAGAAGCAGTTTTGATGTTGGAAAGAAGAGAAGAGAAGCAAGCCATTCGCCTGATCGTCTACAGCTGAACTTGTGGAGGAAACAGGAGCTAAGCCCAGAGAAAAACGCAGCCCCGGGAAGAGAGGAACCCCAGAAGCCTGAACGCTGGCAAACGCCTGCAGCTGTCTTGCTCTAACACCTGGCAATGAACTGTGGTGAAAGAAGAAACTTAACGCTTTATGGCCTGGTGTCTGTGGAGTTCCACCGCAAATAAATACCCTTATAAAGATCAAACCATTTTTTGGTATTTTACATTAGCACCCCTTTGGCTAACTAATACACATATCTTCATGGTTGTTTACTGAAGGATAGGGGGCTCCAGGTTTTGTTTCAAGAAAACCATTCCTAATTTTCTGGATATCTTTGTGTCATTCTTCAGTACACTGTGATTGTGATGCATGTATCCATAAATATATAAGTGTTCTTATTCCATATTGTAATTTTTTAGAAGGAATTGAAATAAAACCAAATTCATGCTTACAAAAAAAGCATAATCCACATATACACACACACAAAAAAAAAAAAAACCCTGGAACTCAGAATAAACAACTACCAGACTCAAAATTTCTCCAATGACTTTTGAAAATTTGTTCCCACACAGGAAAGTAAAGGGATTGGTAAGGACCATTAGTTTCAAAGATGGAGTCAACTATTCACAAGATATCATGGAGGAAAGGAATGATTAATAAAAATAAGGACCTAGTACATCCAGTGGAATGTACATCCCTCCATTTTTGCATACATCAGTATAGAATCCAACAAGGAAAACAAAAAGGGACCACTTTACAAAAATAGGTAATTCCAAAATTTCCTGTTTGTCTTACACCACACTCTTTTCCTTAATCAATTTTTTTATGATTATCATTCATACATGAACACACACAAACTTGTAGTGAAGTGGAAAATGCACAACCTTACATTATAAAGGGGCATAACTCCTTACAGGAGACTTATGTACATATCTCAAGGACAAACTTGAAACTTTAAAACTTGGAAAGACCCTCTTTCAAATTCAACTAGTAAGTATGAATGATGCTGCAAATTTTGTGTGCTTTTTTCTGACATCAACAATATTTTTTAAAACCAATCTTTTTCAATGATAACTATTAAACCAATATCCTATTTATCTAATGTGTACATTTCCTGGTGATTGTTATATTCACAAAGGCATGCTTTGCTCTCTTCAATCATTATTAAACCCTTGCAATATTCCATTATTAATTATAATAAAGAAAGAAAATCCAGATGAACAAAGAAGAAATTATTCTCCTCTCAATCCCTTTGTTGACTCTGCCATGTAGAGATGATTTTCTGGGAGTCCCCGAAAATATTTTTGGTTATCTATACATTCTATTGATATATGATCACATACCATATCATGTGGAGAAAGAGAACAATGAATGGCCGTCTTAATCTTGTTGCAAATGTCGTTAATACAAAATTATTCACTGAAATGGAAATCTTTGACAGAAAATGTAAAAGTGAAATTTGGTTACATTTAATATAATCAAAGATATGAAAGAGATAGTATGGAACAAACTCAAGGAAAATAATTAGTCTGATGTAATGTTAATTAATATGAACAAAATTCTAATTATTTTATTTCAGGAGTAACATTCTGGCATAATGTTTTTTAGGTTTGAAATAATTTTTTTATTATGCAATTTTCGTGAAGACTTTCATTCTTTCTGAAAAAAAATTCCTCTTTGGAAATTACCCATATCTCAGTGGCACAAATTTCCACACCTAACAAGATCACTAGGAAAACCATTGTATTTCCACCTGGAGACACTCAGCGCAATGGAATCCAAGGGCAGAGGAAGAAATGAGATTAGAATGAGAAACTATTGTCATCTCAAGGCAGGAACAACATTACCAAAATCACCAGACACCAGATTCATAAATTTTAGTGCTACAGACAAATTATTTGGAACTTGGAGGAATGCAGGATGGGAACAATGTAAAAGGCAGCAGCAGGAGAGTAGGCACTGCTAAAAATAGAAAAGAGAAGAATGGAATCCTGGAGAGAAGAAATTTCACCCTAATTCCCAAAATTAGAATTAAAAGGAAAAGAAATTCACTATTCAACTCAGGACTATGTGGGAAAATTAAAATAAAAGGGTCTTTAAAACAGACACACCATATAGACACAACTTTCCAGACATGTTTAAGGCAGGGCTTGGAAAATACTTTAAACATATGGTATGGTCTGTGTCTAGGAGGGAATAATGTCATGATATTTTATCATGATGCAAGAGGTATTCCACCATGGTGTCATGTGAGGCTTGAAGAAAGTTTTATGAGAATGATGATCGAGTGCATAAATGTTTGTTAGTTTACAGGTTCTGATAATAAATGTGTATTTACCGAAAGCAGAATGTGGCAGTTTGGAGGTGAAAACTAGATATAACTCAAATTAGGATGATAGTGTCTCATATACAAATTTGGTTTATTAAAAAAGAAAAAAATTTAAAGTCATTCTCCAATGCAGTGGGATTGTGATGTACATATCCATATATATATATATATATAAATGTTCTTATTCTGTATTGTAATTTTTGAGAAAGAATTGGAAATAAAATCAAACTCATTGTTACAAAGAAAGCAGAATCCACAGATAAACAAACAAAATGCTCAAACTCAGAATAAACAGCTCCCAAACTCAAAATTTCTCCTATGTCTTCTGAAAGTCTCTTCCCATACATGAGAGAATATTAATTGGTAAATTCCATTAGTTGACAAACATGGAGTCAACTATTCCCAAGAAATATTGGGGGAGAAGAATGGGTCATAAAAATAAGAACAAGGTCCATCAAATCGAATCCACTGCCATCCGTTCTATGCACACGTGATTAGGGAATTCAACAATGAAAAAAAAAAAAAAAAAAGGACCACTTTAATGAAATAGGTAATTACAAAATTTCCTGTTTGACCCACACCACCCTCTTTCCTTTCATCATTTTTTTAGCAATGGATATCATTCATACATAAACATTAAAAAAACTTGCACTGAAGAGCAAATCACATGACCTTACAAAATAAAGGGGCATAACTCCTTACAGTGCACTTATGCACACATCTCAAATAGAAAATTGAATTGTAAATCATTTTTTAAAACTTGGCCAGACCATCTTTCAAACACGACTAATAAATATCAATGATGCTGCACTTTTGTGTGCTTTTTCTTATATCAACAATATTTTTTAAAACAAAACTGTTTCAATGATAAATATTAAACAAATATCCTATTTATCCAATGTGTACAGTCCCTGGTAATTGGTTTATTAACAGAGGTGTGCACTGCTCTCTTCAATCATTATTAAACACTTTCAATATTTCTAGAATAATTATAAAGAAGAAAGAAAATCTAGTTGAACAAATGAGAAATTATTCACCTCTCAAATGCTTTGTTGACACTGCCATGTATACATGTTTTTCTGAGAGCCCTTGAAAAATTTTTTTTCATTATCTATCCATGCTATTGATATGTGATTCAGAACCACATTATGTGGAGAAAAAGAGCAATGAATGACCATTTTAGACGTGTTGCAAATGTCTTTAATATAAAATTATACACTTAAATGGATATATTTCACAGAAAATGTAAGTTTTTAAAGGGAGTGAAATTTGGTTAGATTAAATATAATCAATGCTATGAAAGAGATAGATGGCACAAACATTTATAAATGAAAATAATTAGTCTGAGGTAGTGGAAATTAATATAAACAAAATTCTAATTATTTTATTCCAGGAATAACATTCGGGCATAATAACTTCTAGGTATGAATTAATTTTTTTATCATGCAATTTCCATTAAGACTTTCATTATTTCTGAGAAAAAAAATTCCACTTTGGGAATTGCCCATATCCAATTGGCACAAATTCCCACACATAACAAGATCACTAGGAAAACCATTGTATTTTCAATGAGAGATGCTCAGAGCAATTAAATCCAAGGGCAGAGCAAAATTGTGAATAGAATGAGAAACTATTGTCATCTCATTGGAGGGTCAGTATTATAAAAAGTCATGAGATATCAGATACATCAAATTTTAGTGCTGCAGAATAATTATTTGGAACTTAGAGGCATGGAGGATGGAACCATTGGAAAAGACAGCCTCAGGAGAAAAGGCACTGCTAAAGATAAAAAAAGAGATTAAAGGAATCCTGGAGAAAAGAAACTGCACACTAATTCTCAAATTAGAATGTAAAGGAAAATAAAATCCACAAGCCTACTCAGGACTATGTGGAAAAATTTAAAACACAAGAGTCTTTAAAACAGACACACCAAATACATACAACTTACCAGACATATTGAATGTAGAGCTTGAAAAATAGTTTTGAACATATGATATGATCTGTGGGTAGGGGGAAAATTTTCATGATATTTTATAATGATGTAAGAAATATTCCACCACATTGTCATGTGATGCTGGAAGAAAGTGCTATGAGTATACTGATTGAGTGCATAAGCATTATGTAGGTTTACAGATTCAGTTAAAAAAAAACATTTTTAAAGAAACAAGAATGTGGCAGTTTGGGGGTGAAATCCAGGTATAACTCAGATTAGGATGGTACTCTCTCATAAGCAAATTTGTTGTATTTAAAAAACAAAATTAATTTTCAGCACTCGGTAAAATACAATTTTAAAATAATGTTTAAATATCTATTATCACCTACTAATATACTTTTACATATGGAGAAAGAATTTTTCCACACCCTGTCAATGCAAATTGAAAATGAAATTTTTAACCCTTTTAAATAGTAAATTCTTTAAATTTAAGAGGCTTCAGTGATATGATTTTGCATGGAATGCCTTTTTCAAGTAAATTTTTGGAACCAATTTTCTTCCAAATAATGATTTAATTTTAACCTACACAAATTGGAGAAAAATAATAGGAGGAAATGTTTCCCAGTGATTCCTCCATTTTTCAATAATCACATATTAAATCAATAATTTAGAGGAAATCATTTTACATGACTTCATGATTATTTATTGAATGTTTCAGAGGCTCCAGTTATTGTTTCAATGAAATTATTCCTGATTGTATAGATATCTTTGTGTCATTCTCAAGTGCACTGTGATTGTGATGCATGTATCCATATATATATGTGTATATATATATATGTGTGTATATATATATATGTGTGTGTATATATATATATATATATATGTGTGTGTGTGTTCTTATGCCATATTGTAATTTTTTAGAAAGATTTGAAATAAAATCAAATTCTTACTTACAAAGAAAGCAGAATCCACATATGCAAAAAAAGTCATGGAACTCAGAAAAAACAGCTCCCAAGCTCAAAATTCTCTTCCCACACAGGATTGGAAAGTCACTGGTAAGGTCCATTAGTTGAACAAGAGGGAGTCAACTAATCACGAGGTATCATGGGGTAGAGGGATGGTTCAAAAAATAAGTTTCTAGTTAATCAAGAAGCATGTACTGCCATCCAATCTATGAACACACTATTATAGAATCCAAAAATGAAGGATATCAAAAAAGGACCACTTTAGCAAAATAGGGAATTCCAAAATTTCCTGTTTGACTCACAACACCCTCTTTCCCTTCATCGATTTTTTAACGATGGATATCATTACAACATGAATGTACACAAACTTGTAGGGAAAAGTAAAACACATGAACTTACACTATAAAAGGGCATAACTCCTTACAGGGGACATATGTACACATCTCAAGAAGGAATTTGAATTGTGAGTCATTTTTTTAAAACATGGCCAGACCATTTTTCAAACATACCTAATAAATATGAATGATACCACATTTTTGTTTACATTGTCTGACATCACGAATATTTTTTGAAACATCTGTTTCAATGATAAATATTAAACCAATTTCCTATTTACCCAATGTGTAAATCCCATGGTGATTGGTATATTCAGAGGCCTGCATTCTTCTCTTCAATATTAAACCCATTAAATATTTCTATAGTAAGTATATTAAAGAAAGAAATCCAGATGAACAAGGAAGAAATTATTCATCTCTATGTTGACACTGCCATATATAGGTGTTTTTCTGGGTGTCATTGAAAAAATATTTTTGGTTATCTATCCATTCCATTGATATATGATACATACCACATCATGTGGAGAAAGGTGACAATGAATGGCATTTTTAAGCATTTTGCAAACTTCTTTAATATAAAATTATATACTGAAATGGATAAAAGTCTGACAGAAAATGTAAATTTTAAAAGGGACTGAAATTTGGTTAGGTATAATATAGTCCATCATAAGAAAGAGATAGTATGGCAAACACTTATAAAGGAAAATAATTCATCTGATATAATGAAAATTAATTAAAACAAAATTCTAATTATTATATTTTAGGTAGATTATTCAGTCAAAATAATCTCTCAAGGCATGAAATATTTTTTTCCATAAAATTTCCATTAAGGCTTTGATTCTTTCTTAGTAAAAAATTCTTCCTTGGGAATTGTTCATATCCCTTTGGCATGAATTCCCACACATAAGATCACAAGGAAACCATTGTATTTCCAATGAAAGAAACTCAGAACAACAGAATCCAAGGGCAGAGGAAGAATTGAGAATAGAATGAAAAACTATTGTCATCTCAATGGAGGGCCAAAATTATCAAAAGTCACCAGACACCTGAAATATCCATTTTAGTGCTGCAGAGTATTATTTGGAACTCAGTGGCATGGAGGATGGGATCATTGGAAAAGACAGCAGCAGGAGGGTAGTCATTGCTACAAATAGAAGGGAAAGAGAAGAATGGAATCCTGGATAAAAGAAATTGCACTCTAGTTCTCAAAATTAGAATTAAGAGGAAACAAAAATATGCTAGCAAACTCAGGTATATGAGGAAAAATTAAAACACAAGATTCATTAAAACAGACACACCAAATACACACAAATTTCCAGACATGTTGAAGGCTGGGCTTGGAAAATAGTTTTGAACATTGGGTATGGTCTGTGGTTAGGGGGGAATAAAGTTATGATATTTTATCATGATGGAAGAAATATACCACCATAGTGTCATGTGATGCATGAAGAAATTTTATGTGTATGATGATTGAGTGCATAAAGTTTTGTTAATTTACAGATTCTGTTAAAATGTATATTTACAGAAACAAGAATGGGGCAGTTTGAGGGTGATAACAAGATAGAACTTAGATTAGGATGATAGTCTCTCATACCCAAATTTGGTGTATTTAAAAATGAAACAAAATTAAAGTATTTGGTGAAATACAATTTTAAAAGATTGGTTATTTATCTATTATCATATACTAATAAACCTTTACTTAGAGAAAAATTATTTTCCAAATACCATGTCAATTCTAATTTGAAAAGGAACTTTTTAGACATTATTAATAGTAAATTCTTTAAAATTAAGAGGCTTCAATGATATGAATTTGTGTGGAATGCCGTTTTCAAATAAATTTTTATAACTGATTTTCTTCCTAATTGTTGATGAAATAATGTTAAACTACGCTAACATGGAGAAAAACAATAGGAGGAAACAAAATATTTCTCAGTGTTTTCTCCATTTTTTAATAATCACAAATTTAAATCAATAATTCAGAGGAAATCATTTTACATGACTTTATGATTGTTTACTGAATGGTAAGGAGGTTCCAGGTTTTGTTTCAAGAAAGCCTTTCTTGATTTTCTGGATAATCTTGTGTCATTCTTCAGTGCAGTGGGAATGTTATGTAGGTATCAATATAGATAAAAGTGTTCTTATGCCATATTGTAATTTTTTAGAAAGAAGGAAATAAAATCAAGCTCAATCTTACAAAGAAATCAGAATCCACAGTTACACAAACAAAATGCCTGAACTCAGGAAAAACAGCTCCCAAACACAAAATTTCTTCTATATCTTGTTGAAAGTCTCTTCCCACACATGAGAGAAATGTCCCTGGGTAGGTCTACTAGTTGACAAAAAGGGAGTCAACTATTCACAAGGTATCATGGAGAGAGGAATCGTTCATAAATATAAGGACCTAGTCCATCAAGCAGAATGTACAGCACTCCATTGTATGCACACGTGATTATACCATCCAACAATGAAGAAAAAAAAGGCTGATTTTAGAGAAATAGGTAATTCCGAAATTTTCTCTTTGACTAACACCACCTGTTTTCCCTTCATCAAATTTTTAGCGATGGATGCCATTCATACAGGAACATACACAAACCTGTAGTGAAGAACAAAACACGTGACCTTACTAAATAAAGTGGCATAACTCCTTACAGTGCACCTATGCACACATCTCAAGGAGGAAATTGAATTGTGAATCATTTTTTAAAACTTGGCCATACCGTCTTTCAAACACAACTAATAAGTATGAATGATGTTGCACTTTTGTGTAGTTTTCCTGACATCAACAATATTTTTAAAACAAATTTGTTTCAATGATAAATATTAAACCAATATCCTATTTATCCTATGTGTGCATTCCTTGCTTATTGGTATATTCACAGAGGCTGCAATGCTCTCTTCAATCATTACTGATACCTTTCAATATTTCTATAATAATTACAATAAAGAAAGAAAATCCAGATGAACAAAGAAAAAGTATTCACCTCTCAAATCCTTTGTTGACATTGCCATGTAGAGAAGTATTTCTGGGAGTCCTTGAAAAAAATTTTCATTATCTATCCATTCCTTTGATATATTATCACATACCACATCACGTGGAGAAAGGTAGCAATGAATGGCCTTTTTGAACGTGTTGCAAGCATCGTTAATATAAAATTATATACTTCAATGGATATAAGTTTGAAAGAAAATGTAAATTTTAAAATGGGGTGAAATTCGCTTATATTTAATATAGTCAATGATAAGAAAGATAATATGGCACAAATGCTTACAAAGGAAAATAATTCATCTGATATAATGGAAATAAATTAAAACAAAATTCTAATTATTAATTTATAGGTAGAACATTCAGACATAATAATCTCCTGAGGCATGAAATAGTTTGTTTGTTTGTTTGTTTGTTTTTTTACCATGCAATTTCCATTAAGGCATTAATTCTTTCTGAGTGAAAAATTCCTCTTTGGGAATTGGCCATATCCCATTGGCACACATTCCCACAAAAACAAGATCACTAGGAAAACCATCATATTACCAATGAGATATAATCAGAGCAATGGAATCCAAGAGCAGAGGAAGAAATGAGATTAGAATGAGAAAATATTGCCATATTAATGGAGGGCCAACATTATCAAAAGTCACCAGACACCAGATACATCCAATTTGGTGTTTCAGAGCAATTGTTTGGAAGTCAGGATCATGGAGAATGGGATCTTAGTAAAAGGCAGCAGCAGGAGAGTAGGCACTGCAAAAAAAGAAAAGAATGAGAAGAATTGAATCCTGGAGAAAAGAAATTGCACCCTACTTCTCAAAATAAGAATTAAAAGGAAAAAAAAACACTAGGCAACTCAGGATTATGTGGTAAAATTAAAACACAAGAGGCTTTAAAACAGACACACCACATATACAGAACTTTCCAAACATGTTGAAGGCAGGGTTTGGAAAATAGTTTTGAACTTATGGTATGGTCTGTAGATAGGGGGGAATGATGTCATGATATTTTATAATGATGTAAGAAATATTCCACCACAGTGTCATGTGATGTGATGCTTGAAGAATGTTTTACAAGTATTATGATTAAGTGCATAATTCTTTTGCTAGCTTAATGATTCTGTTAAAAATGTATATTCACAGAAAGAAGAATGGGGCAGTTTGGAGGTGAAAACTAGATATAACTCAGATTAGGATGCTAGACTCTCATACCCAAACTTGGTGTATTTAAAACAGAAAAATGTTTAAAGTACTCAGTAAAATACAATTTTAAAGGAATGATTAAATATCTGTTATCATCTACTAATACCCTTTACTGAGAAAGTATTTTTCCACACCCCATCAATGCTCATTGAAAATGAAACTTTTTAGCCCTTTTAAATAGTAAATTCTTTAAAATTAAGAGGGTTCAGGGATATGAGTTTGTGTAGAATGCGTTTTTCACATAAATAAATGGAAAAGATTTTCTTCATTATAGTTAATGAAATAATATTAAACTACACAAATTGGAGGAAAATAATCAGATGAAACCAAATGCCTCTCAGTGATCCTCCATTTTTAATAATCAGAAATCTAAATCAATAATTTAGAAGAAATCATTTTACATGATTTAATGATTGTTTACTGAATGTTTAGGAGGCTGCAGGTTTTGTTTTAAGAAAACCTTTCCTGATTTTCTGGATATCTTTTTGTCATTCCCCATTGCAGTGTGATTGTGATGTAGGTATCCATATATATATATGTGTTCTTATGCCATATTGTAATATTTTAGAAAGAATTGAAATAAAATCAAATTACTTCTTACAAAAAAAGCAAAATCCACAGTTACACACACAAAAAAAGCTGGAACTGAGAATAAACATCTCTCAAATTCAAAATTTCCCCTAAGGCTTCTGAAAGACGATTCCCACACAGGAGAGAAAAGGGATTGGTAAGGACCATCAGTTGACAAAGAGGGAGACAACTATTCACAAGTTATTATGGGGTAGAGAAATAGTTAAAAAAATAAGGTCCTAGACCATCAAGCAGAATGTACCGCCATCCATTCTATGCACACATCATTATAGAATTCAACAATGTAGAAAGAGAAGGATGACTTTAGAGAAATAGATAATTACAAAATTTCCTGTTTAACTCACACCACACTCTTAACGTTCATCAATTTTTTAGTAATGGATATCTTTCATACATGAACATACAAAAACTTCTAGTGAAGAGCAAAACACACGAACTTAGAAAATAAAGGGGCATATGCCCTTACACTGCACCTATGCACATATCTCAAGGAGGAAATCAAATTGTGAATCAATTTTTAAACCTTGGCCAGAGCATCTTTCAAACATGACTAATAAGTATGAATGATGCCGCACTTATGTGTGATTTTTCTGACATCAACAATATTTTTTAAAACAAATCTGTTTCAATGATAAATATTAAAACAATATCCTATTTATCAATGTGTACATCCCCTGGTGATTGGTATATACACAGAGACGTGCATTGCTCTCTTCAATCCTTATTAATCACTCAATATTTATATAATAGTTATAATAAGAAAGAAAATCCAGAAGAGCAATGAAGAAATTATTCACCTCTCAAACCCATTGTTGACACTGCCATGTAGAGATGTTTATCTGGCATACTTGAAAAAAATTTTTTGTTACCTATCCATTCCATTGATATATGAAAGGGAGCAATGAATGGCCTACTTAAAGGTGTTGCAAATGTCCTTAATATAAAATTTTACACTAAAATGGATATAAGATTGACAGAAAATGTAAATTTTTAAGGGGACTGAAATTTGGTTTGATTTAATAGAATCATTATGAAGCGATAGTATGGCACCAAATCTTCTAAAGCAAAATAATTTGATATAATGGAAATGAATAAAAACAAAATTCTAATTATTTTATTCCAGGAGTAATATTCAGATCTAATAATTTCTAGGCATGAAATATATTTTTTCTTATCATGTAATTTCCATTAAGCCATTCATTCTTTCTGAATAAAAAATTCCTATTTGGGAATTGTCCATATCCCATTGGCATAAATTCCCACACATAACAAGATCACTAGGAAAACCACTGTATTTCCAACCAGAGACCCTCAGAGCAGCGGAATCCATGGGCAGAGAAAGAAATGAGAATAGAATGAGAAAATATTGTCATCTCAATGGAGGCCAACATAATCAAAAGCCACCAGACACCAGATATATCAAAATTTAGTGCTAGAGACTAATTATTTGGAACTTGGCAGCATGGAGGATGGGATCTTTGGAAAAGACAGCTCCAGGAGCAAAGGCACTGTTAAAAATAGAAAAGAAACAGAAGAAAGGAATCCTGGAGAAAAGAAACTGTACTCTAATCCTCAAAATTAGAATGAATGGGGAAAAAATCCACTAGCCAAATTAAGACCAGTTGGAAAAATTTAAAACAGAAGAGTCTTTAAAACAGACACACCCAATACACACAACTTAATAGACATGTTGAAGGCAGGGCTTGAAAAATAGTTTTGAACATATGGTATGGTTTGTGGCTATGGGGAAATAATGTCTTAATATTTTATCATGATGTAAGAAATATTCCACCATAGTGTCTTGTGATGCTGGAGGATAGTGCTGTGAGTATGCAGATTGAGTGCATAAATGTTATGTTAGTTTATAGAATCAGTTAAAAAATATGTTTTTACAGAAACAAGAATGTGGCTGTTTGGATGGGAAAACTAGTTACATCTCAGATTAGGATGATACTGTCTCATATGCAAATTTGTTGTATTTAAAAAACAAAATTAATTTTACAGTACTCTGTAAAATACAATTTTAAAAGAATGGTTAAATATCTATTATCACCTACTAATAAATCTCTACTTACAGAAAAAAAATTTTCCACACATGGTCAATGCTAATTGAAAATGAAACTTTTTAGCACTTTAAATAGTAAATTCTTTAAATTTAAGAGTCTTAAGTTAAATGAGTATGTGTGGAATGTTTTTTCACATGAATTTTTGGAAGTGATTTTCTTCCTAAGAGTTAATGAAATAATATTAAACTACACAAATTGGAGAAAAATAATAGGAAGAAACCAAGTGTTTCTCAGTGATTCTTCCATTTTTAATAATCACAAATTTAAATTTATAAATCAGAGAAAATTATTTACATGACTACATGATTGCTTACTGAATGGTTAGGAGGCTCCTGGATTTGTTTCAGGAGAGCCTTTCCTGATTTTCTGGATAATTTTGTGTCAATCTATAGTGGAGTGGAATTGTGATGTAGGTATCCATATATATAAATGTTCTTATGACATATTGTAATTTTTTAGAAAGACTTGGAAATAACATTAAACTCATTCTTACAAAGAAAGCAGAATCCACAGATACAAAAAATGATGCTGGAACTCAGATTAAACTGCTCCCAAACTCAAAATTTCTTCTAAGGTTCATGAAAGTCTCTTCCCACACAAGAGGAAAAAGGATTGGTAGGGACCATCAGGTGACAAAGAGGAAGTCAACTATTCACAAGATATGGGGTAGAGGAATGGTTCATAAAAATAAGGACTTAGTCCATCAAGCAGAATATACTGCCATCCATTCCATGCATACATGATTATAGAATTCAACAATGAAGAAAAACAAAAAAAAGACCACTTTAGAGAAATAGGTAATTACAAAATTTCCTGTTTGAGTAATATCACTCTCTTTCCATTCATCTATATTTTAGCGAAGGTTATCATTCATACATGATCATACAAAAACTTGTAGGGAAGAGCAAAACACATTACCTTACAAAATAAAGGGGTATAACTCCTTACAGTGCACCTATGCACCCATCTCAAGGAGGAAATTGAATTGTGAATCATGTTTTAAAACTTGGTCAGACCGTCTTTCAAGCACAAATAATAATTTTGAATGATGTTGCACTTTTGTGTGCTTTTTCTGACATCAACAATATTTTATAAAACAAATCTGTTTCAATGATAAATATCAAAGTAATATCTTATATACCCAATATGTACATTCCCTGGTGATTGGTATATTCACAGAAGCGTGCATTGCTCTCTTCAGTCATTATTAAACCTTTTCAATATTTCTATAATAATTATAAAAAAGAAAGAAAATCCAGAAGAACAAAGAAGAAATTATTCACCTCTCAAATCCTTTGTTGACATTGCCTTATATAGGAGTTTATCTGGGTGTCCTTGAAAACAATTTTTGGTTATCTATGCATTCCATTGATATATGATCACATAACACATCATGTGGAGAAAGGTAGAAATGAATGGCCTTTTTAAACTTGTTGAACAAGGATTTAATATAAAATTATATACTGAAATGGATATGTTTGACAGAAAATGTAAATTTTGAAAAGGAATGAAATTTGGTTAGATTTAATATACTCAATGATAAGAAAGAGAGAGCATGGCACAAACACTTATAAAGGAAAATAATACATTTGAAATAATGGAAAGATCTTATAACAAAAATATACATATTATATTAATCATAATAATCTCTCAAGGCATGAAATAATTTTTTTTGTCATGCAATTTCCTTTAAGGCATTCAATGTTTCTAAGTAAAACATTCCTTTTTAGTATTTGCCCATATCTCATTGGCACAAATTCCCACACATAACAAGATCGCTAGGAAAACCTCCATTTTTCCAATGAGAGATATAGCAATGGAATCAGAGGGTAGAGGAAGAAATGAGAATAGAATGAGAAATTATTGTCACCTCAATGGAGGACCAACATTATCAAAAGTCACCAGGCACCAAATACAATCATTTTATTGCTGCAGAGTAATTATTTGCAACTCGTGTTATGAAGGAAGGGATCTTTGGAAAAGGCAGCACAGGAGAGTAGGCACTACTTAAAACAGAAAAGAAAGAGAAGAATGCAAACTTGGAAAAAAGAAATTGCACCCTAATTCTCAAAATTAGACTAAAAAGGAAAAAAAAATCAACTAACCAAGTCAGTACTATATGGAAAAATGAAAACACAAGAGACTTTAAAACAGACACACCACATGCACACAACTTTCCATACATGTTGAAGGCAGGGCTTGGAAAATAGTTTTGGAATTATGGTATGGTCTGTGGCTAGGGCAGAATAATATTATGATATTTTATCATGATATAAGAAATATTCCAACACGGTGTCATGTCATGATCAAAGAAAGTTTCATGAGTAAGATTATTGAAAGCAGAAATGGTTAGTTAATTTACAGATCCTGTTTAAAAATGTGTATTTACAGAAACAAGTATGGGGAATTTTGGAGGTGAAAACTAGATATAACACATTTTAGCATGATAGTCTCTCATATCCAAATTTTGGTGTATTTAAAAAGAAAAAAATTTAAAGTACTTGGTAAAATACAATTTTAAAAGAGTGGTTAAATATCTATGATCATCTAATAATAAACCTTTACTTAGAAAGAATTTTTGCAATCACAGTGTCAAAGCTAATTGAAAATGAAACTTTTTAGCCCTTTTAAATAGTAAATTCTTAAAATTAATAGGCTCCAGTGATATGAGTTTGTGTGGAATGCCTTTTTCAAATAAATTTTTTGAACCGATTTTCTTCCTAATTGTTAATGACATAATGTTAAACTACTCTAACTTGTGAGAAGGAAATAAAACAGTACTAGAAAATTCCCAGTAAAAAAATCCTCTAACAATTGCGGGTGGAAACCAGGTGCCCATCCAGGTCTGAAAATAATCAGTACATCATGGCCCAAAGATCAACCAATCCCTGTCCCTGCTGGAACGCTAATGGCAAACATCAGCTTTTGGAACATTGCTTGCTTATTTGCTATCAAAATATGTATGATGATTAAAACAATCCTGTTTTTGTTTGCTATAGAATTGGCCACGCTGGAAGAAGTTCTATACAAACTGCAGTCACCGGATGTTAGGTGCGACTCTCACTAGGGAGTGTGCCCCAGCCGGTAATAAAGGTTTCATTATTTGCATGAAACATTCTGCTTCATTTTAGAGGACCCAGCAAAATGGACCAGAGCTGGCCACACTGAAGGCTTCCAGGGGGAGGCCTCTGAGAGATGTTCCTTAACCCTGGAAAGTCCTCAGTTTGGCCAGAAATTCCTGGAAAAATTAATTTTTCAACCTAAGAAAATGCCAGTTTGATTCTGCTTCAGTAAGTCTAGATCCAGGAGAGGCCGTTGGGCTGCTGGACGTGGTTCTACTCCCACAGCCTGGTTACCAGGTGAGACATCACTCAGGGCTTCAGAATAGGCTCAAGGTTTGTGTGTCTGTGTGTGTAGTTGTCTGTCTGTCTGTCTGTCAGTCTGTAACATTTCTGCTCATTTTCTGTTCTTGGCTCTTCCTGTTCATTGCTTTGGGTCAATCCTCCTCTTCTCCTACCAACCCCCCCTTGCCTGTTTTCTAAACAATTTTCAGGAATTCAAAATAGCAGCATCTGGATATAGATCCAAGTTCAACCTGGGGACTCTGAACCCTATGCAAGTTAGAGTGGCCCACCTTTGGTGTGGGCTGGCCATCTGAAGGAACTAGAGACCTCCCAATAGTCTGTGGCTAAATCTTCTTACAGACACTCCACCCCCCTCAAAAAAAAACTAAAAATTTGTCTTGCAGGACATGGGTGCTCAGCTCAGCCAGAAACTCAGCTTCCTTTGAAAGCTCCCATGAAAAACCCCAGTTCTTTGGTCCTTCAGGATGCTCCTGATGAGGCCCCCCTTCCCTACCTACCCCCCAACTTACCCCTCACACCCCTCTATCTGCTCCCTCTCTGACCACTCCCTCTCCTTCCCCTCTAACCCAGTCATCCTCTAACAATCTCTACCCTCCACTCCACACAACCACTGAAACCTCTCTAAACAGCCCCCCATACATGAGTGGGCACCCAGTATCAAGCATCTGCAGCTTCCCACAACTTGCCTAACCCAGTCCTCTTACTGCCCCTCCACCAAGCAGGTCCAGGTCTGGGTGACAACAGTCTCCTATTCATGATATATACCCCCTTTTCATCTACAGACCGGTATAATTGGAAAAATCATAATCTGCTGTTCTTGGAAAAATCCCAAGGCTTGATTTCTCTCCTAGAAATTATCTTCTTCACCCTTAACCGCACCTGGGATGACTGTCATCAATTATTAGAGGTCCTATTCACTTCAAGGGACAGAGGTCTTATCGGGAGGGAGGCTGTCAAAACTATCTTGGACCAAGACAGCCAAACTACTATTGACCTTGGCCAAATAGAACATGTGTACCCCTCAACCAGACCAGACAGGAATTACAATCAGGATCAATGTAAGGAGGTTCTCAAGCAGTTTCACCAGAGTCTCCTACATGGCCTTCGAACTGCCACCAGAAAGCCAACAAATCTTTCTAAGGTGAGTGAAAGTACCCAAGGGCCTAATGAGTCACCCTCTGCCTTTTTAGAGCGTCTAATGGAGGCCTATAAAAACAATACACCCCACCGTACCTAACCCTTACACACTTCTAAGTGAGCTTCCTCCAGAGCATACCACCTACTCTGTTCTGGATCTAAAAGATGCATTCTTTTCCATACCATTGGTGCCAGTTAGCCAACCCACCTTTGCTTTTGAGGACCCTTGGCCTGGGGGAAGCAGGCAACTAACTTGGACCAGACTTGCCCAAGGGTTCAAAAACTCCCCCACCTTGTTTGGGGAGGCTCAGGGCAGGACTTGCCCCTCTTCAAGAAGTAGGATTCAGGTGATACCTTACTTCAGTATGTAGATGACATCCTTTTAGCCACACCAGACTCGGACTCTTGCAAAGCAGCAACCCTCAGCCTACTCAAAGCGTTGGTGGAAATGGGTATCTGCCAAAAAGGCTCAGCTCTGCTCCCACTCCATAACATATCTGGGATACATGTTAGAAAAAGGGGAACGGTGACTTTCCCATCACCAATCTCAAAATGACAGGTACATAAATTTCTTGGTATGGTGGGATACTGCAGGCTGTGGATCCTGGGGTTAGTGGAAATTGCCAAGCCCCTCTACGCCACCATGGTGGGCAAGGGAAATGACTTGTTTTTGACCAAAGAGTAGCAAAAAGCCTTTGAAGGTCTGAAGACAGCTCTGGTTAGTGCCCCCACCCTTGGGCTACCTAATCTGTCCAAACACTTTCATCTATTCATTGATTAAATTTGAGGGGTTAGCAAAGGAGTCTTAACCCAGTCCATTGGACCTTGTTGCCAGCCAGTAGCTTACTTCTCAAAAAAGCTGGACTATGTAGCTGTTGAATGGCCCAACTGTTTAAGAGTCATTGCAGCCAGTGCCCTTTTAGTCAAGAAAACCTTTAAGTTAACCTTTGGCCAAAACCTGGTGGTAACGCCCCCACATTTGGTGGAATCCCTCCTCTACAGTCCCCTGGAATGCTGGATATCTAATGCCGGAATCACACAATATCAAGTTTTATTATTGAACCCACCATCTCTGGTATTCCCAAAAACGGAGGCACTAAAGCTGGCCACCCTGTTCCATGACTCTAGTGCCACCCCAGTGACCCACAACTGCTTGCACATGCTGGAAAACCTGATAGGGCTACACCCAGACCTCACCAATGTGCCTTTGCTGCAGGCTTCCCATAAGCACTATGTAGATGGCAGCAGCTTTGTTAAGGACAGAATCCATTATGTGGGAGCAGCAGTAGTAGAGACACCCAAAACTATCTGGGCTCAATCTTTAAGCCATGGCACCTCCACCAACGGATTGAACTAATATCCCTTACACAAGTGCTAAGGTGGGCAAAATGCTGAACTGTCAATATTTATACGGACAGTCATTATGCTTTTGCTACAACACATGTACATGGTGCACTGTACCAAGAATAAGGATTCCTAACATCTGGAGGAAAAAAAATAAATAATGGGGCTGAAGTCTTAGTGTTATTAAAAGCCATTTGCTTCCCTAACCAAGTAGCCATTGTTCACTGCAAGGGACACCAGAAGGGAAACTCCCTGCAGGCTGAAGGCAACCAAGTAGCAGAAGAAGTTGCACAAACCCCCGCCTTCCTACCGGTCACCCCTGTCCAAATGCTCCCAACAGTCCCCAGCCAGGACCCCCGATAATACGCTACTCTCCAAAAGATGTCAAGCAGGGGGAAAGTCTAGGAGCTAAAATTTCCCAGGAAGGTTGGTTAGTCCTGCCTGATGGCAGAACAGACCTACCTGAAGCAGTGGGGAGACAATTGGTTAAAAGGCTGCATGACACCACACATATGGCTGGCACCAAATTAATAGAACTAATAAAAAGAAACTTTTATTTTTCAGACTTGTCTAAAATCAGTAAAAATATCACATCAAGATGTGAAGTCTGTGCAAAATTAAATCAAAGAGGTGTCCAAGTTCCCGTGGGAACCAGGTTCCACGTGATGGAACCAGGAGAGCAGTGGGAAATAGATTTTTGCTGAGATAAACTTGGGAAAATATGGATATAAGAATCTCCTGGTGCTGGTGAATATGTTTTCAGGATGGGTGGAAGCCTACCCAACTAAAAATGAAACAGCCATGGTAGTAGTTAAGAAGTTGAGAGCAGAAATCATTCCTAGATTCAGGCTTCCTCTTAGAATAGGGACAGATAACGGCCCAGCCTTCATAGCACAGGTGACTCAACAATTGGCTAAAGTCCTAGGTATAAATTGGAAACTGCACTGTGCCTTTTGGTCCAAAAGTTTGGGACAGGTTGAAAGAATGAATCAGACCTTGAAAGAAACCCTAACCAAGTTGGCTCTGGAATCTGGTGAAAACTGGGTGATTCTCCTTCCTTTTGCCCTCCTTAAAGCCAGATGTACCCCCTAAGTGCAGGGCTTACACCTTATGAAATATTATTTGGCAGACCCCCACCCCTGTTGCCCAAGTTGGGGTTAGAAAAAATATCTGAATATGACAACCAATATCTTTTCTTTACTCTAAAGGTGCTGGACCAGATTAGAAAAATGGTCAATTGGACGGTCCAAGAAGCCCATCTCCCTTGTTCAAGTACTAGCCCTCCTTAATTTCAGGCACAGCCCAGAGATCTGGTCTGGGTTTGAAAGCTCAATGCTGGAACACTGGAGCCAAGGTAGACCGGCCCATATGTGGTGATCCTCAAAACACACATGGCAGTAAAAGTTGCAGGGGAAATGGCACTGGATACATGCATCCCAGCTAAAAGTCTTCAGGTTTGGAACAGAGGACTCAAAGCAGGAAAGTAGACAGTAGTCAGGACAGAAAACCCATCAAAAATCAAGATTTGATGGATAAGTTAAGACTAAGGGTGGGGAAGGTGGGGGGAATATAACAATGCCCTGGCAAATGAGTTTGCTGTCCCTCCTGGTTACTAGCATTTGCAATATTAGTGGCTTTCAGTTAACCTCCTATTAGTGAAGCATAACTAAAACCTAAGATGGGAAGTTTCTAAATGCTATTCAAACTATCAAGAAAAATTCTACCCTCTCTTTCAATTAATTTTCCCTCCTTGGAGAAAAATATCACTTAAAGCCAAACAGCTCACATCCCTTTACAAACTCCTTTACAAGTTGAGGATGTGGAAAACCAGAATTTAAAAAAAAAAAGGACTAGTTCAGGTTCAGTTCTATGTCTGCCCTGCAGACGGACACCCAGAATGTAATACTCAGGAACAGCACCACTGTGCCCAATAGGGTTGTTAAACTTTAGCCCCATGGACTTCCAAAGATGCTGCCATCACACTCAATAGGGAAGCAAGGCCCCAGAGCCCAACTATAGGATCTGGCAAACTCTTCCACATCCATATCACTAATGGGTCTAATGATGCCTTTGAGGGAGGTAAAACATGGGGCCTCAAGCTATATGTAACTGATAGAGACCCCAGAACTGAGTTCACTATCCAGCGAGGTAGTCTTAAACCTCCTCCACCTAATCTGTTCGGCCCCAACCTGTACATTATCCTTAATTCAGAACCAGAAACTCCACCCAAAAATAAACAAACAAAAAAAAAAACTAACCTTCCCCACCCCCCCCAGAAACCCCTTGTTGTCCATGTTGTCCTCTGTCTTTGCCTTCTTAAACAATAGCCAAACAAACACCACCAAAGATTGTTGGCTCTGCCTAAACCCCCAACCTCCTTATTATATTGGGATAGGGACAAATGGGAGCATTATTCCCAATGCAACATGTATGCTCAAAAAAAATCAATAAACAAAAACCAAAAGCTGTGTAAGTGGGGTCATAAGCCAATTCTAACTCTGGGGGACCTACAAGGAAATGACACCTGTTTTGCCCCCTTCTCAGCCAGAATCAAAACAACTTTCCTAAGCTCCCAATGTTCATCAGTTATTTTCTCTAATGAAACTGATGAATCCTATTCCTGGAAAGCTCCTAGTGGCACCTGGTTCACCTGTACCCAAAGAATCACCCCTTGTCTCTCACCTCAAGCCCTGTGACAAGTTAAAACTAAAAAAAAGTCTCTCATTAGTTAAAAACAAGCTAAGGGAACAAGGAAAAAATAAAACCAAAAGTGCTAATTAGTATGAAAGCCTATTCTCATGGTCCCCAAGGCTAACCACCTTAATCACTGCTGTTGCATGACCACTTGTCCAAGTCCTACTAGGATTTCTCGTAGGTGCTATTTTCATAAACTGCCTAAATTTCTACATCTGAAAAAAAATACAGGCAGTGAAGGTAAAAGAATTATGCACTCATTACAATCCCTTGGCCACTGATGCAGAGTCAGTGGTTTGACTAATGCTATTACAAGAGTGGGGAATGAGAAGGAAATAAAACAGTACCAGGAAATTCCCAGTAAAAAATCCTCTAACAATTGTGGGTGGAAACAAGGTGCCCATCCAGATCTGAAAAGAATCAGTATGTCATGCCCCAAAGATGAACCCCTCCCAGTCCCTGCTGGAATGTTAATGGAAAACATCAGCTTTTGGAACATTGCTTGCATGCTTTGCTATAGAAATATGTATGATGATTAAAACAATCTTGTTTTCGGTTGCTATAGAATTGGCCACGCTGGAAGAAGTTCTATGAAAACTGCAGTCACCGGATGTTAGGTGCGACTCTCCCTAGGGTGTGCGCCATGGCCGGTAATAAAGGTTTCATTATTTGCATGAACTGTTCCACTTCACTTGGAAAAAAATAATCGGAGGAATCCAAATTTTTCTCAGTGATTCCTCCAATTTTTAATAATCACAAAATTAAATAGATAATTCAGAGGAAATCATTTTATATTCATTCATGATTGTTTACTGAATGGTTAGGAGGCTCCATGTTCTGTTTCAAGAAAGCCTTTCCTGATTTTCTGGATATTTTGGGTCATTCTCCAGAGCACAGGGATTGTGATGTAGGTATTCATATATACATAAGTGTTCTCATGCCATATTTTATTTTTTTAGAGGAATTGAAATAAAATTAAATTCATTCTTACAAAGAAAGTTGAATCCTCAGATACACACAAAAAATGCTGGAACTCAGAATAAACAGCTCCTAAACTCAAAATTTGTCCTATGGTTGGTGAAATTCTCTTCCCATACAGGAGAGAAAAGGGATTGGTAAGGACCATTAGTTGACAAAGAGGGCGTCAACTATTCACAAGATATCATGGAGTAGAGGATTGGTTAAAAAAAAATAAGGACCTTGTCCATCAGGCAGAATGTACTGCAATCCTTTCCATGCACACATGATTATACAATTCAATATTGAAGGAAAATAGGAAAGGACCACTTTAGAAGAATAGGGAATTACAAAATTTCCTCTTTGTCTCACACCACACTCTTTCTCTTCTTAAGGTTCTTAGCAAAGGTTATCATGCATACAAGAACATACAAAAACTTGTAGTGAGGAATAAAACACATGACCTTACTTAATAAAGGGGCATAACTTCTTAAAGTGCACCTAGGCAAACATCTCAAGCAGGAAATTGAATTATTTTTTAAAACTTGGCCAAACTGTCTTTCAAACACGACTAAATATGAATGATACCACACTTTTGTGTGCTTATTCTGACATCAACAATATTTTTTAAAACAAATCTGTTTCAATGATAACTTTTAAGCCAATATCCTATTTATCCAATGTGTACGTTCTCTGGTGATTGGTATATTCACAGAGGCGTGCATTGCTCTCATTAATCATTATTAAACCCTTTCAATATTTCTATAATAATTATAATAAAGAAAGAAAATCCAGATGAACAAAAAAGAAATTATTCACGTCTCAATCCCTTTGTTGACACTGCTATGTAGAGATGTTTTTCTGGGAGTCTTTAAAAAATTTTTTTGGTTATCTATTCATTCTAATGATATATGATCATATAGCACATCATGTGGAGAAAGGAAGCAATGAACGGCCTTGTTAAACGTGTTGCAAATGTCTTTAATGTAAAATTATACACTGAAATGATTATGTTTGAGAGAAAATGTCAATTTTTAAAAGGAGTGAAACTTGGTTTGATTTAATATAACCAATGATATTAAGATATGTATGGCACAAACAATTCTAAAGGAAATAAGTCTGATATAATGTAAATTAATATAAACAAAATTCTAATTATTTTATTCCATGAGTAACATTTGGGAATAATAAATTCTAGGCATGAAATAATTATTTTCATCACGCAATTTCCATTAAAGTATTCATTCTTTCTGAGTAAAACATTCCTCATTTGGATTTGCCAATATTCCATTGGCACAAGTTCCAACACAACAATTTCACTTGGAAAACCATCGTATTACAGTGAGAGATACTCAGAGCTATGGAATCCAAGGACAGAGGAAGAAATGAGATTAGAATGATACACTATTCTCATCTCAATGGATGGCCAAAATTATCAAAAGTCACCAGACATCAGATACATCCATTATAGTGATGGAGAGTAATTATTTGGAGCTCAGGGTAATGGAGGAGGGGATCTTTGGAAAAGGCAGCAGCAAGAGAGTAAGAATTGCTGAAAATAGACAGAAAGAGAAGAATGGAATCCTGGAGAAAAGAAATTGCACCCTAATTCACAAAATTAGAATTAAAAGGAAAAAAATTCCACTAGTCATCTCAGGACAATGTGGAAAAATTAAAACAGAAGAGTCCTTAAAACAGACACACCACATACACACATTTTTCAAGATATGCTGCAGGTAGGGCTTTGAAAATTGTTTTGAACACATGGTATGGCCTGTGACTAGGGGGGAATAATGTCATGATATTTTATCATCATGTAAGAAAATTTCCACCACGGTGTCATGTGATGCTCAAGAATATTTTATGAGTATGATGATAGAGTTCATAAATGTTTAGTTAGTTTACAGATCCTGTTAAAAATGTGTATTTACCGAAACAAGAATGGGGCAGTTTGGAGGTGAAAATGAGATATAACTCAGATTAGGATGATAGTCCCTCATTTCCAAATTTGGCACAATTAAAAAAGAAAAAAATACTTAATGAACTCGGTAAAATACAATTTTATAAGAATGGTTAAATATTTATTATCATCTACTAATAAACCTTTACTTAGAAAGAATTTTTGCACACACCGTGCCAATATTAATTGGAAATTAACTTTTTGGCACTTTTAAATAGTAAAATCTTAAAAATTAAGAGGCTTCAGTGATGTGAGTTTATGTGGAATGCGATTTTCAAATAAATCTTTGGAATCGATTTTCTTCCTAATTGTTGATAAAATAATGTTAAACTACTCTAACTTGGGGGAAAAATCGGAAGAAACCAAATTCTCCTCAGTGATTCCTCCATTTTTTTAATAACCACAAATTTAAATCAATAATTCATATGAAATCATTTTATATGAATTCCTGATTGTTTACTGAATGTTTAGGAGGCTCCATGTATTCATTAAAGAAATCCTGTCCTGATTTTCTTGATATCTTTGTGTTGTTCTCCAGTCTAGTGGGATTGTGATGTAGGTATCCATATATATATAAGTGTTCTTATGAAATATTTTAAATTTTTAAAAATAATTGGAAATAAAATCAAACTCATTCTTAGAAAGAAAGAAGAATCCTCATATACACAAACAAAACCCTGTAAATCAGATAAAACAGTCCCTAAACTCAAAATTTCTCCTATGGCTTGTGAAAGTCTCTTCCCATAGAGGAGAGAAAAGTCACTGGAAGGTCCATTAGTTGACAAAGATGCAGTCTTCTATTCACAAGTTTTCATGGGGGAAAGGAATGATTCCTAAAAATAAGGACCTAGTCCATCTAAGAGAATGCACTACTTTCCAATCTATGCACACGTGATTATAGAATTCATCAATGAAGAAAAACAAAAAAAGGAACACTTTTGAGAAATAGGTAATTACAAAATTTCCTGTATGACTCACAAACCCTATTTTCTTTTCTTTTTTTTTTTTTTTTTTTATTATGGGTAAAAATCAAAATTCTCACAATACATACAAACATTTGTAAAATGATATATAAATATATATGCATATATGTGTATTTGCTTACAAAAATGTTATTTTATATATATATATATACATATATTTTAAGAGGTGCTTAGATTACCTAAAATATTATACGGAACCCACTCGGATTCCCATGTTGCCCACCTCCCACACCTCCCACCACATCCAACACAAACATCTCCCATAGTGTGGCCCACCAACCTCAATGAACTTACACCTCCTGGAGCCTTGCCACCAACCATAGACCACGGTTCACACTGTAGACCACACTCTCTCCCACTCAGTTCTGAGTGGTGTGTGCTGATTTAAAATGGCCTACATCCATTGCCACAACAGTACTCAGGACAACCTCCAACTCCCAAAGAAGCCCCTGTATTTCAACTGCTCATCCCCTCCCTACCCAAAAAACTGTCAAGTGGCCACTGGCTCCACCTCACTGTTATAATTTCTTGCATTGCAAGAATCACCATATGTGAGCAAGAGAATACCATCAAGTCCACTCTAGTCCATAGTTCTTCCCCCAATCCAGAGGCGACTGGGATGGTGATGTCCACTCCAACTCCAAGTGAGAGAGGGCTTATATCCCATGGATATGGTGGGTGGGATGATCCTGCCTGCAGATGCAGGCCCTCTCCATTCCCTGGGATGGCCATTTCCCATCGTTGTCTCCTCACCAGGTGACTTGGATGAGTCCATTGAGCTGTAGGGTAGGTTCTTTTATCAATTTTTTAGTGATGGATATCATTCATACTTGAACATATAAAAACTTGTACTGAAGAACAAAACACATAACCTTACAAAATAAAGGGGCATAACTCCTTACAGTGAACCTAAGAACACATGTCAAGGAGGAAATTGAATTGTGAAATTTTTTTTAAAACTTGGACAGATCGTCTTACAAAGATGAATAACAAGTATGAATGATGCCGCAATTTTGTGTGCTTTTTATGACATCAACAATATGTTTTAAAACAATTCATTTTCAATGATAAATATTAATCCAATATTCTATTTATCCAATGTGTACATTCCCTGGTGATTGCTATATTCAGAGAGGTGTGCATTGCTTTCTTCAATCATTATTAAAATCATTCAATATTTCTACAATAATTATAATAAAGAAATCCTGATGAATAAAGAAAAAATTATTCACCTCTCAAACCCTTTTTGGACACTGCCATTTATAGGTGTTTTTCAGGGTGTCCTTGAAAAAAATTTTTTGTTTATCTATCCATTCCATTGATATATGATGACATACCACATCAAGTGGAGAAAGGTAGCAATTAATGGTCTTTTTAAATGATTTGCAGAAGTCTTTAATGCAAAATTATATACTTAAATGGATATAAGTTTGACAGAAAATGTAAATTTTGAAAGGGTGTGAAATTTGGTTAGATTTAATATAGTCAATGATAAGAAAGAGAGAGAATGGCATAAACATTTATAAAGGAAAATAATTCATCTGATATGATGTAAAGAAATTAAAACAAAATTCTACTTATTATATTATAGGTAAAACATTCAGATATAATAATCTTTCAAGGGATGAAATAATTTTTTACCATGCAATTTCCATAAGACATTCATTATTTCTGAGTAAAAAATTCCTATTTTGGAATGGCCCATATCTCATTGGCACAGATTCCCTCATATAACAAGATCACCAGGAAAACCATCCTATTTCCAATGAGAGATACTCAGAGAAATGGAATCCAAGGGTAGAGGAAGAAATGAGAACAGAATGAGAAACTATTGTCATCTCAAATGAGGGACAAAATTATCAAAATTCACCAGACACCAGAAACATCCATTTTGATGTTGCAGAGAAATTATTTGGAACTTGAGGCATGGAGGATGGGATCTTTGGAAAAGGCAGCTGCAGAAGTGTAGTCACTGCTAAAAAGAGAAAAGAAAGAGAAGAATAGAATCTTGGAGAAAGGAAATTGCCTGCTAAATCTCAAAATTTGAATTAAAATTATAAAATCCAATCCCCTAGCCAACTCAGGTCTATGTGAAAAACTTAAAACACAAGAATCTTTAAAAGAGACACACCACATGCACACAACTTTCCAGATATGTTGAAGGTAGAGCTTGGAAAATAGTTTTTAACATACAGTATGTTCTGTGGCTAGGGGTGAATAAAGTCATGATATTTTATCATGACATAAGAAATGTTCCTCCATGGTGTCATGAGATGCTCGAAGAATGTTATATGAGTATGATGACCGAGTGCAAAAATGTTATGTTAGTTTACAGATTCTGTTAAGAAATGTGTATTTACAGAAACTAGAATGGGGCAGTTTGGAGTGAAAATTGATATAACTCAGATTAGGATGATAGTCTCAAATATCAAAATTAAGTGTATTTAAAATAGAAAAAATTTAAAGTACTCAGTAAAATACAATTTAAAGAAGGTTTAAATATTTATTATCATCTACTAATAAACCTTTACTTACAGAGTAGCACTTTTTCCACACCCTGTCAATGCTAATAGATAATGAAAATTTTTAGCCCTTTTAAATACTAAATTCTTTAAAATTAAGAAGATTCAGTGATATGAGCTTGTGTGGTATGCTTTTTTCAGGTAAATTTTTGGAACCAATTTTTTTCCTAATAGGTAATGAAATAATATTAAACTATACAAATTGGAGAAAAATAATAGGAGGAAACCAAATGCTTTTCAGTGATTCCTCCATTTTTTTATCACAAATTTAATTCAAAAATTTAAATTGAGGAAATCATTTTACATGACTTCATGATTGTTTACTGAATGCTTAGGAGTCTCCAGGTCTTGTTTCAAGAAAGCCTTTCTTGCTTATCTGGATATCTTTGTTTAATTCCCCAGTGCTGTGGGATTGTGATGTAGGTATCCATATATATATGTGTTCTTATGCCATATTGTAATTTTATAGAAATAATTGGAAATAAAATAAAACTCATTCTTACAAAGGAATCAGAATCCAAAGATACACAAACAAAATGCTGGAATACAGATTAATGGCTTTCAAAATCAAAATTTCTCCTATGCCTTGTGAAAGTCTCTTCCCACATAGGAGAGAAAAGTCATTGTTAAGGTCCCTTAGTTGACAAAGAGGGAGTCACCTCTTCACAAGATATCATCTCGGATAAGAATGGTTCATAACCCTAAGGACCTAGTCCATCAAGAAGAATGTACTGCCATCCATTCTATGCACACATGTTTATAAAATTGAACAATGAAGAAAAACAAGAAAAGGACCACATTAGAGAAATAAGTAATTACAAAACTTCCTGTTGACTCTCACCACCCTCTTTCCTTTCATCAAGATTTTAGCAGTGGATATCATTCATATATGAACATACAAAAACTTGTAGTGAAAAGAAAAACACATGACCATAAATAATAAAGGGGCATAACTAATTAAAGTGCACCTATGCACACATCTCAAGTCATGTTTTAAAACTTGGCCAGACCGTCTTTGAAACATGACTAATAAGTATGAATGATGCCACACTTTTGTGTGCTTTTTCTGATATCAAGAATATTTTTTAAATCAAACTTGTTTCAGTGATGAATATTAAACCATATATCCTATTTATCCAATGTGTACATTCCCTGGTGATTAGTATATTCAGAGAGGCATGCATTGTTTTCTTCAATCATTATTAAAAGCTTTCTATATTTCTATAATAACTATAATAAAGAAAGAAAATCCAGATGAAAAAAGAAGAAATTATTCACCTCTCAAACACTTTGTTGACACTGCCATGTAGAGATGATTTTCTGGGAGACTTTGAAAAAATTTTTTGGTTTTCTGTCCAATCTATTGATATATGATCTCATACCATATCATGTGAAGAAAGGGAGCAACAAATGGCCTTCAAAAATGTGTTGCAAATGTATTTATTATAAAATTATACATTGAAATGTATATGCTTGACAGAAAATGTAAATTTTTAAAGTGAGTAAAATTTGGTTACATTTAATACAATCAATGATATGAAAGAGATAATATGGCACAAACACTTATAAAGGAAAATATTTAGTCTGATATAATGGAAATTAATATAAACAAAATTCGAATTATTTTATTCCAGGAATAACATTGGGCTTAATAACATCTAGCCATGAAACATTATTTTTCTCATGCAATTTCCATTAAGACATTTGTTCTTTCTGAGAAAAAAATTCTTCTTTTGGAATTGCCCATATCTCAATGGCAAACATTCCCACACATAACAAAATCACAAGGAAAACCATTGTATATTCAACCAAACTCAGAGCAATGGAATCCAAGGGTAGAGCAAGAAAGGAGAGTAGAATGAGAAAATATTATCTTTTCAATGGAGGGTAAACATTATCAAAAGTCACCAGACACCAGTTACATCAAATTTTAGTGCTGCAGACAAATTATTTGGGACTTGGGAGCATAGAGGGTGGGATCTTTAGAAAAGACAGCCTCAGGAGAAAAGACACTGTTAAAAATACCAAAGAAGGGAAGTAAGGAATCCTGGAGAAATGAAACTGCACTCTAATTCTCGAAATTAGAATGAAATGGAAAAAAATATCCTGTAGCCAACTCAGGGCTATGTGGAAAAATTTGAAACACAAGAGTCTTTAAAATAGACACACCACATACACACAACTTTCCAGACATGTTGAAGGCAGGGTTTGAAAAATAGTTTTGAACATATGGTATGTTCTCTTGCCATTGGGGAGTGATGTCACAATATTTTAACATGATGTAAGAAAGATTCCATCATGGTGTCATGTGAGGCTCAAAGAAAGTTTTATGTGTATGGTGATTGAGTACATAAATGTTTAGATAGTTTACAGATTCTGTTAAAATGTGTATTTACAGAAACAAGAATGGGGCAGTTTGGAGGTGAAAATAAGATGTAACTCAGATTAAGATCATGGTCTCTCATATCCAAATTTGGTGTATTTAAAAAAGAAAAATATTTAAAGTACTCAGTAAAATACAATTTTAAAAAATGGTTAAATATCTATTATCATCTACTAATAAAGCTTTACTTAGAGAAAAATTGTTTTCCATAGACCATGTCAATTCTAATTGGAAATGAAGCTTTTTAGCCCTTTTAAATAGTAAATTCTTTAAAAGTAAGAGGTTCTGTCTAACGCTCTCCCAGCTGAGCTATTCTGGCTGCAGGCAAGGCCTCAGGATGGGTAAGTCCATTGAGGGTGGTGGGCCACACTTTTGGGAGATGTTTGTGTGGGATGTGGTGGGAGGTGTGGGAGATGGGCAACATGGGAATCCCAGTGGGTTCCATGTAATATTTTGGGTACCTAAGCACCTCTAAAAATATATTTATATATATATATATACATAAATAACATTTTTGTAAGCAAATGCACATATATGCATATATATTTATATATCATTTTGCAAATGTTGGTATGTATTGTGAAAATTTTTATTTTTACCCACAATAAAAAAAAAAAAGTAAGAGGCTTCAGAGATAGGAGTTTGTGTGGAATGACTTTTTCAAATAAATTTTTGGAACCAATTTTCTTCCTAAATGTAGATGAAATAATGTTAATCTACTCTAACTTGGGGAAAAATAATCACATGAAACCAAATTCTTCTATGATTCCTCCTTTTTTAAATAATCACAAATTTAAATCAATAATTCATATGAAATAATTTTATATGACTTCATGATTGTTTACAGAATGGTTAGGATGCTCCAGGATTTGTTTCAAGAAAACCTTTCCTGTTTTACTTGATATCTTTGTGTCATTCACCAGTGCACTGGGATTGTGATGCATATACCCATATATATATAAGTGTTCTTATGCCATATTTTAATTTTTTAGAAAGAATTGAAATAAAATCAAATTCATTCTTAAAAAAAAGCAAAATCCACAGTTGCACACACACACGCACACAGAATTGCTGGAACTAAGAATAAATAGCTCTCTAAATCAAAATCTCTCCTATGGTTTGTGAAAGTCTGTTCCAACACAGGAGAGAAAGGGAATTGGTAGGGACCATTACTTGACAAAGTGGGAGTCCACTAATTCACCAGATATCGTGGGTGAGAGGAATGGTTCATAAAAATAAGGACCTAATGCATCAAGGGGAATGTAGTGCCATTCATTCTATGCACACGTCTTTATAAAATTCAACAAGGAAAGAACAAATAGGACCCCTTTAGAGAAATAGGCAAATACAAAATTCCCTTTTTGACTCACATCACCCTCTTTCCCTTCATCAATTTTTTAGTAGTGGATATCATTCATACATGAACATACAAAAACTTGTAGTGAAGAGCAAAAAACCTGACTTTACAAAATAAAGGGCCACAACTACTTACAGTGCACCCATGCACACATCTCAAGGAGGGAATTGTATTGTGAATCATTTTTCAAACCTTGGCCAGACAGTCTTTCAAACATGATGAATAAGTATGAATGATGCCGCACTTTTGTGTGCTTTTCTGACATCAACAATATTTTTTAAAACAAATCTCTTTCAAAGATAAATATTAAAACAATATCTTCTTTACCCAATGTGTGCATTCCCGGATGATTGGTGTATTCACAGGGGCGTGCATTACTCTCTTCAATCATTATTAAAACATTTCAATGTGTCTATTATAATTATAATGAAGAAAGAAAATCCAGATAAAGAAAGAAAAAATCATTCAGCTCTCAAACCCGTTGTTGTTTTTTTTTTTTTTTTTAAAGATTTTATTTATTTATTCATTTATCCCCCCCTTGCTGCTTGCGCTCACTGGGCCAGCCAACCACGCCATGTGGGCGGGCCCGCCCTCACCAGGAGGCCCCGGGAACCGAATCCGGGTCCTCCCATATGGCAAATGGGAGCCCCACTGATTGAGCCACAGCCGCCTCCCTCAAACCCGTTGTTGACATTGCCTTATATAGGTGTTCTTCTGGGGGTCCTTGGAAAAAAAAATTTTTGTTATCCATAATTTCTATTGATATATGAAAATATACCATAACATGGGGAGAAAGGGAGCAATGAGTGGCCTTCTTAAACTGTTGCAAACGTCTTTAATATAAAATTATATCCTGAAATCGATATGTTTGAAAGAAAATGTAAATTTGAAAAGGGAGTGAATTTTGGTTAGAATTAATATAGTTAATGATATGAAAAAGATAGTTTGGTACAAACACTTACAAAAGAAAATAATTAGTCTGATATAATGGAAATGAATAAAAAACAAAATTCTACTAATTATACTACAGGGAAAACATTCAGACATAATCATCTCTCAAGGCATGAAACAATTTTTTTATCATGCAATTTCCATTAAGGTATTCATTCTTTCTGAGAATAAAATTCCTCTTTGGAATTGCCCATATCACATTTGCACAAATTCCCACACATAACAGGATCAATAGGAAAACCATCGTATTTCCAGGAAGTGCAATGGAATCAGTGCAATGGAATCGAAGGCAGTGGAAGAAATGAGAATAGAATGAGAAACTATTGTCATCTCAATGGAGGCCAACATTATTAAAAGTCACCAGACATGACATACATCCATTTTAATGCTGCAAAGTAATCATTTTGAACTCGGGGGCATGGAGGATGAGAACTTTGGAAAAGACAGGCTCAGGAGTGTTGGCACTGCCAAAAATGGAAAAGTAAAAGAAGAAAGGAATCCTGGAGAAAAGAAACTGCCCTGCAGTTCTAAAAATTAGAATGAAAAGGGAAAAAAATCCACTAGCCAACTCAAGACTATGTGGAAAAATTTTAAAATCCAGATTCTTTAAAACAGACACACCAAAAACACACAACTTTCTAGATATGTTAAAGGTAGGGCTTGAAAAATAGTTTTGAACATATGGTATGGTCTGTGGCTAGGGGGAAATAATGTCATGATATTTTATCATGATGAAAGAAATATTCCATGATGGTGTCCTATGATGCCAACATTATCAAAAGTCTCCAGACACCAGATACATCCATTTAAGTTCTGCATAGTAATTATTTGGAACTCGGGGAAATGGAGGATGTGATCTTTAGAAAAGGCAGCAACAGGAGAGTAGGTACTACTATAAATAGAAATTAAAGAGAAAAATGGAATCCTGGAGAAAACGAATTGCACCCTAATTCTCAAAATTAGAATTAAAAGGGAAATAATCCCCTAGCCAACTCTGGCCAATGTGGAAAAATTAAAACACAAGAAAATTTAAAACAGACACAGCACATACACACAACTTTCCAGACATGTTGAAGCCAGGGCTTGAAAAACAGATTTGAACATATGGTATGGTCTGTGGCCAGGAGGGTATAATAGTTTACAAATTCTTGTAAAAATGTGTATTTACAGAAAGAAGAAGAGGACAGTTTGTAGATGAAAACTATATATAACTCAGATTAGGATGATAGTCTCTCATATACAACTTTGGTATAGTTTAAAAAGAAAAAAATTAAGTCCTCTGTAAAATAAAAATTTAAAAGGATGGTTAAAATCTATTCTCATATACTAATAAAACTACATATGGAGAAAGAATTTTTGCACACACCATGTCAATGCTAATTGGAAATGAAGCATTTTAGCCCCTTTAAATAGTAAATTCTTTAAAATTAAGAGGCTTCAGTGATATCAGTTTGTGTGGAATGCTTTATCAAATAAATTTTTGGAACCAATTTTCTTCTGAAATGTAGATGAAATAATGTTAAACTACTCAATCTTGGAGAAAAATAATCGCAGGAAACCAAATTCTTCTCAATGATTCCTCCTATTTTTAATAATCACAAATTTAAATTGATAATTCAGAAGAAATCATTTTACATGATTTCATGATTGCTTATTGAATGTTTAGGAGGGTCCAGGTTTTGTTTCAAGAAAGTCTTCCCTGATTTTCAAGAAATATTTGTGTCATTCTCTAGTGCAGTGGGAATGTGATATAGGTATCCATATATATATATATAAGTGTTCTCATGCAATATTTTTATTTTTTAGAAAGAATTGGAAATAAAATCAAACTCATTCATACAAAGAAAGCAGAACTCACAGATACACAAACAAAATGCTGGAACTCAGAATAAACTGCTCCTTAACTCAAAATTTCTCCTATGGCTTGGGAAAGTCTCTTCCCATACAGGAGAGAAAAGTCACTGGTAAGGACAATTAGTTTACAAAGAGGGAGTCAACTATTCACAAGATATCTTGAGGGAGAGGAATGGTTCATAAAAATAAGGACTTAGTCCATCAAGGAGGATATACTGCCATCCATTCTATGCTCACGTGGTTATAGAATTCAACAATGAAGAAAAACAAAAAGGGCCAGTTTAGAGAAAGAGGTAATTACAAAATTTCCTGTTTGACTCACACCACCCTCTTTCCCTTCATCAACTTTTAGTGATGGATATCATTAATACTTGAGCATACAAAAACTTGTAGTGAAGAGCAAAATACATGACCTTATAAATTAAAGGTGTATAACACCTTACAGTGCGTCTATGCACACATCTGAAGGAGGAAATTGAATTGTGAATAATTTCTAAAACCTGGCCCCACTGTCTTTCAAGCATGATTAATAAGTATGAATTCTATTGCACTATTATGTGCTTTCTCTGACATACACTATATTTTTAAAACAAATCTGTTTCAATGATAAATATTAATCCAAAATCCTCTTAACCAATGTGAACATTCCCCAATGATTGTTATATTCAGAGAGGTATGTATTGCTCTCTTCAATCATTATTAAACCCTTTCAATATTTCTATAATAATTAGAATAAATGAAGAAAATCCAGATGAACAAAGAAGAAATTATTCACCTCTCAATCCCTCTGTTGACAATGTCATGTACAGATGAATTTCTGGAAATCCTTGAAAAAATATTTTGGTTATCTATCCATTCTATTGATATATGAAAACATACCACATCATGTGGAGAAAGTGAGCAATGAATGGCCTTCTTAAACGTGATATGAATGATTTTTACATAAAATTATATGCTGAAATGGATATGTTTGACAGAAAATATAAATTTTTAAAGCCGTGAAATATAGTTAGATTTAATATAATCAATGATATTCAAGAGATACTATGGCACAAACAAATATATAGGAAAGTAATTAGTCTGAAATAATGGAAATGAATATATACAAAATTCTAATTATTTTACTCCAGAATTAACAATCAGGCATAATAACATCTAGGCATGAAATAATTTCTTTTATCCTGCAATTTCCATTACAGCATTCATTTTTCCTGAGAAAAAAATTCTTTTTCAGAATTTCCCAATCCCTTTGGCACAAATTCCCACACATAACATGATCACTAGGAAAACCCTTGTATTTCCGATGAGAGATATAGAAATAGAATCCAATGGCAGAGGAAGAAATGAGAATAGGAGGAGAAATGATTGACATCTCAATGGAGGGCCAACAACAAAATTCACCAGACACCAGACACATCCATTTTGGTGAGGCAGAATAATTATTTGGAACCTGGGAGCATGGAGGATGGGAGCTTTGGAAAAGACAGCCTCAGGAGCAAAGATAAAAATAGAAAAGAAAGAGAAGAAAGTAATCATAGAGAAAAGATACAGCACTCTAATTCTCAAAATACGAATGAAAAGGGAAAAAATCCTCTAGCTAACTCAAGACTGTGGAAAAATTTAAAGCACAAGAGTCTTTAAAACAGACACATGAAATGCACACAGTTTTCCAAACATATTGAAGGCAGGGCTTGAAAAATAGTTTTGAACATATGGTATGGTTTGTGGCTAGGGGGAAAAAATGTTATGATATTTTATCATGATGTAAGAAATATTCCACCATGGTTTCGTGTGATGCTGGAGGAAAGTGCTAAGTGTATGCAGATTGAGTGCATTAATGTTATGTTACTATACAGATTCTGTTAAAATATATATTTTTTACAGAAATAAGAATGTGGCAGTTTGGAGGTAAAAACAAGATATAACTCAGATTAGGATGGTACACTCTCATATGCAACATTCTTGTATTTAAAAAAGAAAATTAATTTTATAATACTCGATAAAATACAAATTTAAAATAATGGTTAAATATCTTTTATCATCTACTAATAAATCTTTACATAGAGAGAAACTTTTTCCACACCCTGTCACTTCTAATTGAAAATGAAACTTTTTACCATTTTAAATAGGAAATTCTTTAAAATTAAGAGGCTTTAGTGATATGAGTTTGTGTGGAATACCTTTTTCACGTAAATTTTTTAAACCAATTTTCCACCAAATGGTTAATGAATTAATATTAAACTACAGAATTTGGAGAAAAATAATAGGAAGAAATGCATCTCAGTGATTCCTACATTATTTAAATGTCACAAATTTAAATGGACAATTCAGAGGAAATCATTTTACCTGACTTCATGATTGTTTACTGAATGGTTAGGAGGATCCAGCTTTTGTTTCAAGAAAAACATTCTTGATTTTCTGGATATCTATGTGTCATTCTCCAGTGCACTGGGATTGTGATGCTTGTGCATATGTGTGTGTGTGTGTGTGTGTGTATATATATAAGTGATCTTATGCCATATTATAATTTTCTACAAAGAATTGAAATATAAACAAATTCATTTTTAGAAAGAAGACAGAATCCACAGATACACAGGAAAAATGCTGGAACTCATAATAAACAGCTCCCAAACTCAAAATTTTTCCGATGACTTGTGAGTCTGTTCCTACACAGGAGAGAGAAGCGATTGGTAAGGACTATTAGTTGACAAAGAGTGAGTCGACTATTCATAAGTTATCCTGGGGGAGAGGAATCGTTCATAAAAATAAAGACCTAGTCCATCAAGCAGAATATACAGCCCTCCATTCTATGCACAGGTTATTATAGAATCCAACAATGAAGAAAAGCAATGAAAGGGCAACTTTAAAGGAAAAGGTAATTCGAAAATTTCCTGTTTGACTCACACCACACTCTTTCCCTTCATCAATTTTTTATCGACAGATATCATTCATACATGAACATACACAAACATATAGTGAAGAGGAAAACACACGAACTTACAATATAAAGGGGAATAACTCATTACATGGGACTTATGCATACATCTCAAGAAGGAAATGGAAATGTGAGTCATTTTTTAAAACTTGGCCAGGCCATCTTTCAAATATGCCTAATAAGTATGAATGATGCCAGACGTTTTGTTTACATTTTCTGACATCACGAACATTTTTTGAAACAAATATTTTTCAATGATAAATATTAAATCAATATCGTATATATCCAATGTGTACATTCTGTGGTGATTGTTATATTCGCTGAGTTGAGCATTCTGTTCTTCAATATTAAACCCATTCAATATTTCTATAATAATTTTAATAACGAAAAAAATCCAGAAAAATCAAGAAGAAATTATTCACCTCTCAAACCCTTTGTTGACACTGCCATATATAGGTGCATTTCTGGGTATCCTTGTAAAAATTATTTCGTTATCTATCTATTCCAATGATATATGATCACATACCACCTCATGTGGAGAAAGGTGGCAATGAATGGCTTGTTTAAAAGTGTTGCAAACGTTTTTAATATTAAATTATATAAAATATAAGTTTGACAGAAAATGTAAGTTTTAAGAGAGTGAAATTTGGTTAGATTTAATACAATGATAAGAAAAAGACAGAATGGCACAAAAACTTATAAAGGAAAATTATTCATCTTATATAATGGAAATAATTAAAACAAAATTCTAATTATTATATTATAGGTAGAACATTCAGACATAATAATCTCTCAAGGCATGAAACATTTTTTTACCATGCAATTTCCATTAAGGCATTCATTCTTTTTGAGTAAAAAAATTCCTCTTAAGAATTGCCCATATCCCATTGGCAGAAATTCCCACACAAAAGAAGATCACTCGGAAAACCATATTTCTAATGAGAGATACTCAGAGCAATGCAATCCAAGGGAGATGAATAAATAAGAATAGAATAAGAAACTATTGTCATCACAATGGAGGGTCAATATTATAAAAAGTCACCAGACACCGGACACTTCCATTTTATTGCTGCAGAGCAATTATTTGGAACTCAGGGTCATGTAGGATGGGATCCTTGGAAAAGGCAGCAGCAGGAGAATAGGCACTGGTAAAAATATAAAAGAAAGAGAAGAATGGAATCCTGGAGAAAAGAAATTGCACCTTAATTCTCAAAATTACAATTAAAAGGAAGAAAAAATCCACTAGCATATTGAGGAATATGTGGAAAAAGTAAAACATAATACTTTAAAAGAGACACACCACATACACACAACTTTCCTGACATGATGAAGGCAGGGCTTGGAAAATAGGTTTGAACATATTGTATGGTCTGAGGCTATGGGGGAATAATGTCATGTTATTTTATCATGATGTAAGAAATATTCCACCATGGTGTCATGTGATGCTCCAAGAAAGTTTTATGGGTATGATGATCAAGTGCATAAATGTTTTCTTAGTTTACAGATTCTGTTAAAAAATATGTATTTAGAGAAACAAGAATGGGGCATTTTGGAGGTGAATACTAGATATAACTCAGATTAGGATGATAGTTTCTCATACTCAAATTTGGTGTACTTGAAAAAGAAAAAAATTTAAAATATTTGGTAAACTAAAATTTTAAAAGAATTGTTATATATATATTATCATATATTAATAAACCTTTACTTAGAGAGAAATAATTTTTTCACACACTGTATATATCCTAATTGGAAATGAAACTTTTTAGCCCTTTTTAATAGTTATTTCTTTATACTTAAGATTCTTCAGTGATATGGGTTTTCTTGGAATGCCTTTTTCAAATAAATTTTTGGAACCAATTTTCTTCCTAATAGTTAATGAAATAATATTAGACTACACGAATTGGGAGAAATAATAGGATGAAACCAAATGATTCTCAGTGATTCCCCCATTTTTTATAATCACAAATTTAAATCGATAATTTAAATCAAGGAAATCATTTAACATCACTTCATGATTGCTTACTGAAAGGTTAGGATGCTCCAGATTTTGTTTCAAGATATTCTTTCCTGATTTTCTGGATATCATTGTGCAGTTATCCAGTGCTACGGGATTGTGATGTAGTTATCCATATATATATAAGTGTTCTTATGCCAGTGTTCTTATGACTGTCCTTGAAAAAATTTTTTGCTTCTCTATCAACATTATTGATATGTGATCCTTACTACATCATGTGGGCAAAGTGAACTATGAATGGCTATTTTAAGTCTGCAGAAAAGTTCTTTATTTTAAAATTTTGAACTGTAGCTGATATTAGATTGAAAGAAAATGTTAATTTTAAAAGGGAGTGTAGGTAAATCAATAATTCAGAGATCATTTTCCATGAATTCACCATTGTTTACTAAATGTTTAGAAGGCTCTGGATTTTGTTTCAAGGAAACAATTGCTGATTTTCTTGACATAATTGGGCTGTTTTTGAGTGCAGAGAGATAGTGATGCAATTATCTGTATATAAATACCTGCTTTTATGACATATTGTAATTTTTTAGAAAGTATTGGAAATAACATCAAACTCTTTCTTACAAAGAAATAGAATCCACATATACACAAATGAAAACCCAAGAACTAAGAGTACAAATAGCTCCCAGCCTACAATTATCTCCTTTGGCTCATGAAGGATCTTACCAACACCCAGAAGAAGAAAAGTGACTTGTAGTGTCCACAAGGTGACAAAAAGTGACTCAAATGTTTGCAAGATATCATGGGGGAGAGTAATGGTTCATAAAAGTCAAGGACCTAATCCATCATGAAGTGTGTATTGCCCTCCAATCTATGCACGTTTGATTATAGCTTACAATAATGAAGAAATACAAAAGGAAGACCACTTTAAAAAATAGATAATTCCAATGCTTCATATTTGTCCCTTACCACCCTCTTTACTTAATACCTATTTTTAGTGAGGCATATCTGTCATACATGAACATACATAAACTTGAAGTCTAGAGCAGAAATCATGACCTTAGTAAAAGAATGGGCATAACAACTTACAGTGGTCACATACACACATATACAACAGAACTTGAATTGTGATTCATTTTTGAAAGTTGGCCACAGGATTTCTGAAACAAGACTTAAAACAATTACCCATAGCTCAACTTGGGTGTACAATTTTGACATCCCAAAGATTTTAAAACAAATCTGGTTTATTGTGAAATATTAAACCAATATCTTTTTTATCCAATGTGTACATTCCCTGGTCCTTAGCATATTCACAGTGGTGTGCATTCATCTCTTCAATCCTTATTAATCCTTTTGAATAGCTCTATAATGATTATAATAAAAAATAAAAAGCAGAAAAGTAAAGAAGAAATTATTCACCTCTAGATCCATTTATCGATGCTGACTTACATAGGTATTTTTCTGGCTGTCCTTGAAAAACTTTTTAAGTTTATTTATCAGTTTTATTAAAAGAGAATCACATACTTCATAATTTGGAAAAAGTGAAGAAGGAATGACTTTTCTAAAGCTGTAGAAAATGTCTTTATCTTAAAATTATGAACTGTAATGAATATAAGATTTAAAGAAATGTTAATTTTAAAAGACAGTGTAGGTAAATTGGTAACTCAGAGGAGATCTTTTTCCATGATTTCACGATTGTTTACTGAATGTTTAGAAGGCTCTGGATTTTGTTTCATGGACCATTCCTGATTTTCTGGATGTCCTTGGGCTGTTCTTGAGATTAGCTAGGTTGTAATGCAGGTACCCTACATTCTATGCATGCTCGATTATCCTCCAACAGTGAAGAAACACAATAGGAAGACCCCTTTAGAGAAATAAGGAATTCTAAAGCTTCATATTTGTCTCTCACCACGTATTTCTCTTAATATATATTTTAACTGATGCGTATCAATCATGCATGAACATACATAAACTTAAAGTCTAGAGGAGAAATCATGACCTTAGAAAACAAAGGGGCATAACACCTTAGAGTGGTCCCATACACACATCTCCAGCAGAAACTTGAATTGTGATTCACTTTTAAAAATTCGCCTGAGCATTTCTGAAACACGACTAGGAACTACTACCCGTGGCTCAACTTGGGTTTACAATTCCTGATATCCCCATGAATTTGAAATCAAACCTCTTTTATTGATACATAATAATCTAATATCTTTATATCAAATATATACATTCCCTCGTCCTTGCTATATCCACAGTAGTGTGATTCATCCATTTAATCATTTTTAAACGTTTTCAATATATCTATAATAATTATAATATTAAAGAAAACCAGAAGAATAAAGAAAAAATTATACACCTCTCCATCCATTTTTGACACTGATATACATAGGTGTTTTTCTGGCTGTCCTTGAACAACTTTTTTGTTTATCTATCAGTTTTATTGACATTTGATCCCATACTATATCATGTGGGCAAAGCAAACAATGAATGGCTTTTTTAAACCTGTTGATAATGTCTTTATTTTAAAATAATGAACTAAAATGTATATTAGATTGAAATAAAAGGTAAATTTTAAATGGGAGTGTAGGTAAATCCATAATTCTGAGAACACCTTTTTCCATGATTTCACGACTGTTGAGTGAATGTGAAGAAGGACCTGGGCTTTGTTTCAAGGAAACCATTCCCAATTTTCTGGGCATTACTGGCAGTTTTGGAGTGCAGTGAGATTGTGATGCACATATCCATATATAAATACCTGCTCTTATCACATATTGTAATTATTTATAAAGTATTGGAAATAAAATGAAACTCATTCTTACAAAGAAAAAGAATCCACATATACACAAATGAAAACCCAGTAATTCATAGTACAAATAGCTTGAAAACTCCGAATTTCTCCTATGGTTTATGAAGGGTCTTGCTAACACCCAGGAGAGAAAATGGACCTTTAGAATTCACAAGGTGACAATTAGTGACTCAAAGGTTTACAAGATATCATGGGGGAGATAAATGGTTCATAAGTGTCAAGGACCTAATTCATCAGCAGAGTAAACTTTCCTCCATTCTATGCACATGTGATTATAGCCTCAACAATGATGATACACAAAAAGAAGACAACTTTAGAAAAATAGGGAATTCCAAAGCTTCATATTCATACCTCACCAATCTCTTTCACTTAATATATATTTTTAGTGATGCATGTCAGTGTTACATGAACATACATAAAATTGATGTCTAGAGCAGAAATCACAATGTTAGAAAATAAAGGGGTATAACAACTTACAGTGGTCCCCTACCCACATCTCTGGCAGAAACTTTAATTGAGATTCATTTTTAAAATTTGGCTAGAGCATTTCTGATACACAACTAATGTCTATTATCCATGGCTCAACTTCAGTATACAATTTCTGACATCCCCACGATTTTTAAAACAAATCTGTTTTATTGGCATATATTAAACCAATATCTTTTTTATCCAATAGGTACATTCCCTTGTCCATGGTATATTCACAGTGGTGTTCATTCATCTCTTCAATCATTGTTAAACTTATTTAATAACTTTTTAATAAGTATAATAAATAATGTAAAACTAGAAGAATCTTTTTATTCTTTATCCTTTTATTGACACTGACATATATATGTGGTTTTTTTTTTGTTTGTTTGTTTATCTATCAGTTTTATTGATATGTGACTCCACCCTACATCATGTGGGCAAAGTGAACAATGAATGGCTTTTTAAAAGCTGTTGAAAAGGTCTTTATTTAAAACTATTAACTGAAATGATATTAGATTGAAAGCAAATGTTAATTTTAAAAGGAAGAGTATGTAAATCGATAATTCTGAGATCTTTTTCCATGATTTCAAGGTGGTTTACTGAATGTTTAGAATGCTCCAGATTTTGTTTCAAATTAACCATTCCTGATATACTGGACAACATTAGGTTGTTCTCAAGTACAGAGAAATTGTGATCAAGGTATCTATATATAAATAACTGCTCTTTGACATATTGCAATTTTTTAGAATGTATTGGAATTAAAATCAAACTCGTTCTTACAAAGAAACTGAATACACCTATTAACAAAGGAAAACCCACGAACTTAGAGTACAAATAGCTCCCAGCCTCCAAATTTCTCATATTTCTTTCTCACCACCCTCTTTCTCTAAATATGTATTTTTAATGATGCTTATCAGTCATACAAGAACATATATAAACTTGAAGACTAGAGCATAAATCAAGTAACTTAGAAAGTAAAAGCGCAAAAAAAACCTTACAGTGATCCCATACACACATCTCCAGCAGAAAATTGACTTGTGATTCATTATTAAAAATTGGCCAGAGCATTTCTGAAACATGATTAATAACTATTATCCAAGGCTCAACTTCGGTATACAATTCCTGATATCCCCACAATTATTAAATCTAATCTGTTTCATTGAGACATATTAAGCCAAAATATTTTTTTATCCAATGCTTACATTCCCTGGTCCCTGGTATATTCACAGTTGTGTGCATTCAATTCTTCAATCACTTTTAAACATTTTCTATATAATTATAATAAATAAAGAAATACCAGAAGAAAAAATAATAAAGTATTCACCTCTCAATCCATTTGTTGAAAACTGACCTAAATAGGTGTTTTTCTGCCTGTCCTTGAAAACCTTTTTTTGTTTGTTTATCTATCAGTTTCATTGATATGTGTTCCCATACGACATGATGTGGCAAAGTGAACAATGAATGGCTTTTTTAAAGCTGTTGAAAAGTACTTCATTTTAAACTTATGAACTGAAACGGATATTAGATAGAAACAAAATGTGAATATTAAAAGGAAGAGTATGTAAATTGATAATTCCAAGATCTTTTTCAATGATTTCATGATTATTTTCTGAATGTTTGGTAGGTTCCAGATCTAGTTTCAAGGAAACCATTTGTGATTTCTGGACATCATTTGGCAGTTCTAGAATGCAGGGAGATTGTGATGCAGGGATCGATATATAAATAAGTGATCTTTTAACATATTTTATTTTTTAAGAAAGTATTGGAAATGAAATCAAACTCATTCTTACAAAGAAACAGAAACCACATATACACAAAGGAAACCCAGGTACTCAGAGTACAAAGAGCTCTCAGCCTCCAAATTTCTCCTATGGATGATGAAGGACCTTGCCAACACACAGAAGAGAATAAGGGACTTATAGTGTCCACAAGATGACAAAGAGTGCCTCAAAAGTTTTCAAAATATCATGGAGGAGAGGAATGGTCCATAAATGTCAAGGAACTAATCCATCAAGCAGAGTGTACCGCCTTCCTTTCTGTGCATGTGTGATTATAGCCTCCAACAATGAAGAAACAATAAAGGAAGACAACATTAGAGAAATAGGTAATTCCAAACCTTCATATTAGTCTCTCACCACCCTCTTTCTCTTAATATATATATTTAGTGATGCTTATCAATCACAAATGAACATACATAATCTTGTAGCTGAGAGCAGAAATCAGAGCATTAGAAAACAGAGGGGCATATTACCTTACAGTGTTCCCATTTCCAACAGAATTTTGAATTATGATTCATTTCTAAAGCTTGACCAGAGCATCTTAGAAACACTGTTAATAACTATTATCCATGGCTCTACATGGGTGTACATTTCCTGACATCCCCATGAATTTTAAAATAAATCTGTTTTATTGAGACCTATTAAACCAATATCTTTTTTATGCAATGTGTACATTCCCAGGTCCTTGGTATGTTCACAGTGATTTGCATTCATCTCCTCAATCTTTATTAAATCTTTTCAATATCTTTATAATAATTATAATAAAATAAAAACCAGAAGAATAAAGAAAAAAATTATTCACCTCTAAATCCATTTGATGACACTGACATACAGTGGTGTTTTTCTGGCCGTCTTTGGACAGCTTTTTTTTTGTTTATCTATCAGTTTTATTGATATGTGATCCCTTACTACATCATATGGACTAAATGAACAATGAATGTCTTTTTTATGGCTGTTGAAAATATCTTTAGTTTAAAATTATGAACAGAAACGTATAATAGATTGAAAAAAATGTTAATTTTTACAGGGAGTGTAAGTAAATCAATAATTCCGAAGATATCTTTTTCCATGATTTCACGACTGTTTTCTGAATGTTTAGAAGGCTACAGATATTGTTTCAGGGAAATCTGTAATGATTTTATCAACATCATTGGGCTATTCTCGAGTGTCAAGAGATATTGATACATGTATCCATATATAAATACCTGCTTTTATGGCAAATTGTAATTTTTTAGAAAGTATTGGAAATAAAGTCAAACTCTTTCTTACAAAGAAACAGAGTCAACATATACACAAATGAAAACCCAGGAACTTAGAGTACAAATACCTCCCAGCCTCCAAATGTCTCCTTTGCCTTATGGAAGACCTTGCCAAAACCCAGAGGAGAAAAGGGGACTTGTAGCATCTACAGGCTGACAAATAGTGACTCAAATGTTTACAAGATATCATGGAGTAGAGGAATGGATCACAAAATTCAAAGAACTTATCTGTCATGCAGAGTGTACCGCCGAAAATTCTATGCACGCATGATTATAGCCTCCAATAATGAAAAAATACAAAAGGCATTCCACATTAGAGAAATATCTAATTCCAAAATTCTTATATGTCTATCACCACCTTCTTTCTCTTAATATACATTTTATGTGATGCATATCACTCATAAATGTATATACAAAAACTTAAAATATAGAGCAGAAAACACAACCTTAAAAAATATAGGGGCATAACACATTAGAATGTTCCCATAAACACATCTTCAGCAGTAACTTGAATTGTGATTCATTTATAAAAGTTGACCAAAGCATCTTTGAAACTAGGCTAATAATTGTTATCCATGGCTCTACTTGGGTGTACAATTCTTGACATCCACAGGAATTTTAAAACAAATCTGTTTTATTGAGACCTATTAAACCAATAACTTTTTATCCCAATGTGTACATTCCCTGGTCCTTGGTATATTCACAGTGGTGTGCATTCATCTCTTTAATCATTACTAAACATTTCAAATCTCTATAAAAATTGTAATTCATAAAGAAATATCATAAGAATAAAGAAGAAATTATTCACCTCTCAATCCATTTGTTGACACTGACGAACCCAGATATTTTCCTGGCTGTCCTTGAACAACCTAATGTATCTATCAGTTCTATTGATATGTGATCCCATACAAATCAAATGGAGAAAGTGAACAATGGATGGCTTTTTTAAAAGCTGCTGAAAAGATCTTTATTTTAAAATTATGAAATGAAATGAATATTTGATTGAAAGATGTTAATTTTAAAAAACTGTAAGTAAATCAGTAATTCAGAGGTGATTTTTTCCCCTTGATTTCATGATTGTTTACTGAATGTTTAGAGGGCTCCAGATTTTGTTTCAGGGAAACCATTCCTGATTTTCTGGACATCATTGGACTATTCTTTTGTGCAGAGAGGTTGTGATGCAGGGATCCATTTATAAATACCTGTTGTTATGACATATTGTAATTTTTTTTAGAAAGTATTGGAAATACAGTCAAACCCATTCTTACAAAGAATCAGAATCCACATATTCACAAATGAAAACCCAGGAACTCAGAGTACAAATAGCTCTGAGCCTACAAATTTCTCCTATGGCCCATGAAGGACCTTGCCAATACCCAGAAGAGAAAAAAGGACTTTCATGGTCCACAAGGTGAGAAAGAGTGACTCAAAGGTTTACAAGATATCATGGGGGAGGGGATTGGTTCATAAAAGTCAATGTCCTAATCCATCAAGATGAGTGTATATCCCTCTAGTCGATGCATGAGTGTTTATAGCCTCCAAGAATGAAGAAACACAAAATGAAGACTACTTTAGAGAAATAAGTAATTCCATAAATTCATATTTGTCTCTAGCCACCCTCTTTCTCTTAATATATATTTTTAGTGATGCATATCAATCATACTTGAATATACATTAATGTGAAGTCTAGAGCAGAAATAACATACTTAGAAAATAAAGGTGCATAACAACTTACAGTGTTACCATCTCCAGCAGAAACTTAAATTGTGATTCATTTTTTAATATTGTCCAGAGTATCTTTGAAACATTAATAATAACTATTATCCATAGCTCCACTTGGGTGTACAATTCCTAACATCACCAATATTTTTGAAACCAATCTGTTTTATTGAGACATATTAAACCAATATCTTTTGTATACAATGTGTGCATTCCCTGGTCCTTGGTATATTCATAGTGGTGTACATTCACCTCTTCAATCATTATTAAACAATTTCAATAACTCCATTATAATTATAATAAATAAAGAAATACCATAAAAATAAAGAAGTAATTGTTCACCACCCAATCCATTTGTTGACACTGACATACATAGGTATTTTTCTGGATTCCCTTGAACAAATATTTTTGTTCATCTATCAGTTTTATTGATAAGTGATTCCATACTACATCATGTGGACAAAGTGAACAGTGAATGGTTTTTTTAAAGCTGTTGAAAACGTCTTTGTTTTAAAATTATGAACTGAAACCGATTTTACATTGAAAGAAAATTTAATTTTAAAAGGTAATTTAGTTCTGAATGGTGTGTGCTGATTTAAAATGGCCTACATCCGTTGCCACAATGGTACTCAGGACAACCTCCAAATCCCAAAGAAGCCCCTGTATTTCAACTGCTCATCCACTCCCTGCCCCAAACCTAAGCACTTCTTAAAAAAAAAAAAAAAAAATATATATATATATATATATATATATATATATATAACATTTTTGTAAGCAAATGCACATATATGCATATATATTTATATATCATTTTGCAAAAGTTGGTATGTATTGTGAACATTTTGATTTTTACCCACGATAAAAAAAATATCTATTTACCAGTAAAACAAAAAACAAACAAACAAACAAACAAAAAAGGTAGTTTAGGTAAATCAATAATTCTGAGTTGATCTTTTCCCATGATTTTATGATTGTTTATTGAATGTTTAGAAGAATCCAGATTTTATTTCAAGGAAACCACTTCTGATTTTTGGACATCATTGGTCTGTTCTTCAGTGCAGAGTTTGTGAGGCATGTATCGATACAAAAATACCTGCTCTTATGATATATTGCAATATTTATGAAATTATTGGAAATAAAATCAAACTCATTCTTAGAAAGAAACAGAATCCACATATAGACAAATGAAAACCATGAAACTCAGGGTGCAAATAGGTCCCAGACTCCAAATTTCTTGTATCATTTATGAAGGAACTTGCCAACCCCCAGAAGAGAAAAAGTTACTTTTAAGTCCACAAGGTGAAAAAGAGTGACTTAAATGTTTACAATATATCACGGGGGAGAGGAATCGTTTATAAAAGACAAGGACATAATCCATCAAGCAGAGTGTACCAGCCTGTATTCTATGCATGCGTGATTATATCCTGCAATAATGAATAAACACAAAAGGAAGACTACTTTTGAGAAATAGGTAATTCCAAAGATTCATTTTTGTCTCTCTTGACCCTCCTTCTCTTAATATATAATTTTAGTGATGCACATCAATCATATATAAACATACAGTAACTTGATCTTTAGAGCAGAAATCATAACCTTAGAAAATAAATGGGCATAGCACCTTAGTGGTCCCATCTCCAGCAGAAACTTGAATTGTGATTCATTTTTAGAAATTGGCCAGAGCATTTCTGAAACATGACAAAGAACTATTATCCATGGCTCAACATGGTTGTCCAGTTCCTGACATCCCCATGAATTTTAAAACAAATCTATATTGTTGAGTTATATTAAACCAATATCTTTTTTATCCAATGTGTACATAACTAGTCTTTGGTATATTCAGAGTGGTTTGCATTCATCTCTTCAATCATTATTAAACATTTTCAATAACACTCTAATAATTATAATAAGTAAAGAAAATCCAGAAAAACAAAGAAGAAATTACTCACCTCTCAATCCATTTGATGACACTGACATACATATTTGTTTTTCTGTCTGTCCTTGAACAACATATTTCTGTTGATCTCTCCATTTTATTGATATGTGATCCCATATTTCTCCTATGGCTTATGGAGGACCTTGACAACACCCAGAAGAGATAAAGTGATTTGTTCGGTTCACAAGGTGACAAAGAGTGACTCAAAAGTTTACAAAATATGGGGGAGAGGCACAGGTCATAAAATCAAAGACCTAATTGATCAAGCAGAATGTACCACCCTCCATTTAATGCACCCGTGATTTAATCCTCCAACAATGAAGAAACACAAAAAGGAAGACCACTTTAGAGAAATAGGTAATTCCAAAGCTTCATATTTGGCTCTCACCAGCCTCTTTTACTTAATATATATATATTTTAGTGACATAAATAATTCATATATAAATATACATAAACTTGAAGTCTAGAGCAGAAATCACGTCCTTAGAATGGTCTCATCTCCAGCAGAAACTTGAATATTTATTCATTTTCAAAAACTGGCCAGAGCATTTCTGAAACATGACCAATATCTATTATCTATGGCTCCACTTGGGTGTACCATTCCTGACATCCCCATGATTTTTAAACCAAATCTGTTTTTTGAGACATATTAAACCCATATCTTTTTAATCCAATATGTACATTCCTTAGTCCTTGGCCTATTCACGGTGGTGTGCATTCATCTCTTCTATCATTATTAAACCTTTTCAATAGCTCTATAATAATTATAATAAATAAACAAAAACCAGAAGAATAAAGAAGAAATTATTCCTCTCTCAATCCCGTTTGTTGACACTAACATACATAGGTGTTTTTCTGGTTTTCCTTGAACAACTTTTTTGTTTATCTATTAGCTTTATTGATATGTGATCCCGCATTACATAATGTGGGCAAAGTGAACAATTAATGGGTTTTTTAAAGATGTTGAGAAGGTCTTCATTTTAACATTATTAATTGAAACGGATATTGGACTGATAGAAAATGTTAATTTTAAAGGGGAGTGTAGGTAAATCAATAATTCTGAGGAAATTTCTTTCAAGATTTCACCATTGTTAAATGAATATTTAGAAGGCTCCAGTTTTGCTTCAAGGACATCATTCCTAATTTTCTGGACATCATTGCATTGTTCTCAATTGCAGAGAGATTGCGATGCAGGTATCCATATATAAATACCTGTTCTTATGACATATTGTAATATTTTAGAAAGTATTGGAAATGAAATCAAACCCATTCTTACAAAGAAACAAAATCCAAATATACACAAATGAAAACCCAAGAAATCAGAGTACAAATAGCTCCCTGCCTCCAAATTTCTCCTATGGTGCCGCTTTGTTCCCGGGCCTGAGGGTGATCAGCCCTGCTGCAGCCCGGGGAGCGACACGAGCTAGTTGTGGACCGTCCGGCGTGCACTCCGGGAACGGCGGGGGGGTGAAGAAGTTGTCAGGAGAGCGCAGGCCCGGC